>RJWT010045797.1:0-11563 GCA_004365215.1 Cuniculus paca
ATTTCTTTCTTTCTGACCACTTTTTTCACACTAGCTCCTATTAAATTCTGTAGTCTTGTATTGAGTACTGTGGTCCAGTCTTTTATATTCACTAAGATATTTATAGCTGGACTATGCCAATAAAGATACAGAATGTGATGGTGAAATATGTTTAGAAATAATTTGATATGTCATATCTTATATGCGTCTCTGGGCTTTCAAATTGGTTAATCTGACTTTTTATATTTCCTTTTGCCTTAAAAAATAAACACATCTAATCACATTTTTTCCCAAGCATTTCATAGTAGCATTTCATGGAATGTGCAGATTTATTAATTCTAATTTCAAGAACCTATGTGAATAAATAGACTATATTAGTTTTTCCTGTCTCAGGGATAAAATATCCCACACCCAGAACTTAAAGGAAGAGAAGTTTATTTTGGTTGGCAATTTCCAGTGAATTCAGTCAGAAGCAGGCTGGCCCTATGGCAGAAACAGCATGGTGGAAGGACATGGTAAAGGAAAGTTGCTCAAGCCATAGCAGTCAGAAAACAGAGAAAAGAGGAAGCAGGGATGAGAAGACATCTTCTCAGTTCATGTCCACAAGAACCCTCACCCTTCCACCAAGCCCCACCTCTGAATACAGTCAGTTGTGAACTCATCACTGGACCAATTAACTGATGAGTATAGCGGCCCCATTAGTTAATCACCCTCCAAACACTAGGTTGGGAGGTAAGACAGATGTATATGTTCATGTATGATAGACAGAAGAGGGAAGTGAGAGAAATGTATATATATATATATATATATATATATATATATATATATATTTGAAGTTCTCTCAGGTATGCCTCTAATAGGTAACTCTCTTTAAGCAATTTTATATTCTGTTACGATGCAAAAATGTTGTGGAAAAAAGAATACCAGACTTTTTCAGACCACTTAAGGAACAAAGCATGCACTCCCAGAGAGGCAGAGAAAGTCTTTATTTGACTAGCCTTGCTCAGGGAAGCTCCCTTAGTAATTTCTGAGCCCCGGAGATAGTGTTACTAAGGTTTTTATAGAGTTTGTGGTGGGAAAAAAAAAGGAACTCAAACAAAGACAGTTACTCAAACACAATGGGTATATGACTTTGTTCATCCAATCCTTCTCAGTCAGGTAAGCAATCTAATCAAAGATCAGGGAGGTGGAGACAGGTGCCACCAATTAGGGAATGAAGTCCCAGGGGAGGGGGAAGGAGAAGGAGGAGAAGTTAGGCTCCCCCTGGGCCTGTGGGTTTAGAAAACTGTGACACACGCACACAGTAGCATGTTAACGTGTAACCTAGGCAGGAGGAGGGAGTGGGGAATATGCTTGGTCAAGGGCAGAGACTGTTGTGATCACTTTTTAAAATACATCAATTTCTTCTTCAAAAACACTGTAGTGTCTTTGCATTTCACAATATCTCGTGTACATTTTGGATTTTGTGGGAAAGGAGAAAAGAAGGAAGGGAAAAGGAAAACTAAGTATACACACACACACATACGCAATAGTTAATTCTACCACTAATTGCTATTCACTAAAAAAGGTTTGTGCATGTATTGTCTGATCAATTTTTCATGCTTGTATCTTGTAATATGAGCAACTACTTTGAAGATAACAAAATGCAATTTGCTAACCATTGTTACTCTCCTACAATCTTATTTTGAAATCTTGTACCATTATTTTTATTGTTTTTTTCTTTAAAATAAAAATAAAACACTAGTAGATAGATATGGACTAGTAAATTGGCGATGATGGAACTGAGGTATAGTTCTTAAGAATGCTTTGTAAGAAAGACATGTTTGTATGTAGCATAAGAAACTTAGGTCCTATATCTGGATTTTTATTCTTAAGAATTATTGTTTCTGGGCTGCGCATGGTGGTGCACTCCTATAATCCCAGCACTCGGGAGGCTGAAGCAGAAGGATCATTGCAAGTTCAAGTTCAAGGCCAGCCTGGACTACAAAGTGAGCCCAAGTCCAGCCTGAACGGTATAATGAAACCCTGTCTCAAAAAAGAAAAAAAAAATTATTGTTTCTTAAAAACTCTCCTATATAAACAAATAAACAATACTTTGATCATAATTGGAGATTAAGTGCCAGTTTTATAAATCTAAACTATGCTTGTGTTTTTTCATTATATAAGTAATTACAAAATTTGAAATAGAAAACCATATGACAAAAAATAGGAATTACTTAATGGAAATCTTATAACCAATCTATAAATAACAGAATTTTTCTTTCATTTCCTTTTTAGTGAATATATTTTTTCTTTCAGTCATTTTCTCCACTGAACAAATATGATACTCGATAATGTCCATGATGTATATTTATCTGTGTCTGTGTGCACACGAATACTGTTCATCAGGAACCTTTCAAGATTCCCAACTGCCAGTATCAAGGGTATGGCTAGAGGATAAAAAATGAAACAGAGACAAATTTAGTAATACCTGATGAGTGACTGGGAAGTTAACATCTTCTCATGGACCAAGAGCTGACCACTCCAAAACAGCCACTATTTACTGGGTGTATACAGTGATAGGTGGGGCTAGGGAAAGGTTCAAATTTGGCAGAAGACTCAGAGGTTTATGATTGAATGGGCAGGTATAATCCTGATGATCAAGAGAATGGAGATGATTTTATGCTAAGAAAGATCTTTCCCTATTCATTTTAGTTTTAGTCTTAATGGATGGGACAAGTGGATGGCGACTTTGCATATGTATATCTGGTAATCTGAGTAACTCTTTTGAAGATAACTATGCAAAACTTAACAAATGTTAAGTTCCTACTACCTTGTTTTGAAAGCCTATATTGTTATTGTTTTGTGTTTTTTATTGTTGTTGTTTGTCTCTTTTGTTTCTTGTTTTTCTTGTTTTGTTTGATTTTGTTTTGTTTTTTCCCTCTTTGAAAAAAAAAGAGTCAATGGGAAATCTCGAACGGATGCTACTGATAATCCTAAACCTCCATTTTATACCTTAGGGAAATATGCAAAATTATTCACTGTGAATCTGTAGTCCCCAACAATCATTTGCTTTTTACTCGAGGTATAATTCACACACTCTAAAATTAATCTATGGAAGTATTTAGTGGTTTTTATTATATTCACAAAGTGTGCAAGTGTGGGAAGCTGTTTAGCTGGAGGTTGATCACATGTTTGGGGCAAGAGCAAGGCCAGCCTAGAGAACACGGAATGCCAGAGGTGAGCCATGTGGACAAGCTTTTGGGACTACAGCAAGGCCAGGTCAGCAGGTGTCTGGCCTTGGTGCTCCTCCCTGCTAACTACAGCACACATGGCTCTGAGACTGTTTCACTTTCAGTGTTCTCAGCAAAAGACTGAGACCTGGCACTTTTGACTCTGTTGCACACTTTCCCTGTGTTTTACTGCATATAAATAAGGACACAGACCATGCTGGGTTGTCACTGCCTCTTCATCAGAGAGGTCAGGTTCCACCTGCTTTCAGCTCTCCCTTTAGTGTGTGTCTAGTTTTTTCTTAAATCTCCCATCACCTCTTCTTAGGACCCTGCTGGCTGTGTGAGTCACGGCATGCAACTGTCATCATTACCTAATTCTAGCACATTCTTATTACCTGTGAAAAAAGACCCATACCTATTACCAATCACTTTCACTCCTTCCCCTTAATTTCTAGCATGCATTAATCTACTTTGTATTTGTGTAGATTTTCTGATTATGAATGTTTTTGTAAATACGAAATGTGGCTTAGGTGGCTGGACTCCTTCATTTAGCAAAATATTTTCAAAGCTCATGATGGAGCTTGAATCAGTATTTCATTCCCTTTTTAGGACTGTATGATATTAAATCTATGGATACACTGTATGTTCTTTATTTTCTCATCACCACACAGGTCAAGTAGTGACAATTCTTTGCTAATTGAGCTTTGAAGAAACTCTTGATCCATTCTTTCCCCTCAGTAGGTATCAGGCTGCTGTTTTTCATCATGAATGTGTGTCTTTGGTTTTGATGATGACCATGGAGATGTGCATGGTGATACAACTAAAATTTGCTGTTCTTATTAAAATACAGTTTTTTTCCCCCTATAATACACAGTCCACTGATTGTTGGGAATATTTGACTAATTTCCAGGGCCCTGAAAAAAAAAATCATGACTATTTTGCTTCCGTTCTCATTGCCATAATGGAGGAGAAAATTCTGGAGGTTCTCCTATCACTTTAATAATACCTAAAATATTCATTTAGTGCATGGAATACTGACTGAGTAATTTGAAAGTTTCAAAAATGTGCTTATCACCCATCTACATGTATATGATAATTTTCCACTTTTTTTGTTCTGGGATATTTCTTTTTTCTTTTTTGTGGTTAAGAATACTAAACTTTATAGATAAGCACAAGTTGAAACATTTTCTCCAGACTTTCCTTTATCTTTAAGGGTCAAATAATTTTATCAAATAAATGATATTTGAATAATGTTTTCATCATAAGATTGACCCTAAATGAAATTTTAATGAAAATTTCTAGTTGTAATTTTTTATTCTCAGACTCTCTTTAGGCTCCTTGTCATTGTTATTTCTCAAAAAAAACAAAAACAAAAACAAAAGACACTTTCTTTGTTATTGTTTTCCTTTGCTATAAGTATCTCCTGGCAATAATGTCACTCTGCCTAGTGGTTTCTGCTTTTTCTAACTGTTACTGCTATCTCTATACTTGGTTTAGACACCTTTCATGAGCTTTTGTTCCATATATTAAGTTACCTCAAAGGTTTTATCTCTCTTAGCTTAGCAACCTTTTAAGTACTTTTTAACATTTCTCTTCATCTAATTTGTCATTCATCTTACTGAATGCATTTTCTAATACCTTTACTATCTATACTTCCTATTTTCATACCAACTATCAATGCCTTCATTTGGGATTTTTTTTATTTCATGTGTTAGCTCTTTGACTTAATTTCTTTGCCACTCTATGCTGTCTGTCTCTGTCTCTCTCTCTGTCTCTCTGTCTCTGCCTCTATCTCTGTCTCTCTCTCTTTTTCTCTTTTGTGCACACATAGGCCCTCGCATACATCTTCATCCAGAATAGTCACTCTCTAAGGAAAATTTGATCCTGTTCCTTCTTACTTCATACTTAGAACCTTTCAGAGTCTTGTGGAATTCTTACACTTTCTGTCTCCTCTCCTTGGACCGTGATTTCTTCAAGGTCAGCTTCCATATTTTCATGTTTTCTTATTTTTAAAATCATCATACCCAGCAGAATCTTCAATATAATAGAAAATGATGGGTGAATGATCAGTAGTAATCTCTAGAAGATTTTATTGGATTTGTTAACTAAGTATAAATTTCCCCTCTTTATCAAATTTATTATTTCATGTTGAACATAGTAATTCATAGAACTGAGTTCTTAAAGCAGCACTTATGAGTTAAACTTTTATGACTAGCAGAAGATCAGGTGGCTGACATGCATGATTTAAAACATAGATTTCCTATCATTTTACAAAGTGAGTAGTCACCTGTTCTCACCAAATAAGATACCAAAATGCATTTAGTGATAATAGAAGGAGAGAAAAATTCCTGTATGTTTTATTAGACAGGATTCCAAAGATCCAGGTGACAGGGAAAAAAATGTGGCAATTGGAGTTGGATTTTGCAGAGAAAGCTGTCTTAGATTAAGACATAAAACATAGATGTCACACGAGCAAGTGTGTTAGACAATAAGCAAATCGAATGTCCCAAGGCTCTCTGAGCATGTTGTACTTGCAAACGTTGTATCCTTTCCCCTTCTCATTAAGCAAACAGCTTATGATAGCCACTCAGCATTTTATGTTCCTTGGGTGAGCAGCTACAAAGACTGAAGCATGGACAATTGTTATAAGACATTAACAGAACCTATCAATTCAAAGAACAACCAAAAATAACGGTTGCTTGGGTTTCAGCAAAATGATGAAAAAGAAAGGTTACATGATGTTTAAAAGGAAACGTGCAAGCAATTTTTGGTACCTTTGTTTTGACATACCAATGACATATATCTACTTAAGAGTTTTGAGGACAAAAATCATGATGAATTTGCATTTTGACAACTAGAATTTATCAACTGGCTCTTAAGTCAGATTTAGTGACAAGGAAACAAACCTAGAGAAATAAAATTACTTTCTCAAGATAACAAATAATAGAGTTGGAATTATACAACTCTTTCATAATAATAGTTAAAATTTATACAGGACTTTTGTGTTCCAGGAAATACTCTAACTATGTTTTATGTATTAATGTATTTTGTCCTCATAAATTGAACTCGAAACTGTAATTGTTCTGTTTTACAAACGAAGAAACTGAGGTGTACAATGTTTAATAATTTACCAAAGTCATGAAATTTGTAAGTGATCAATTTAGCTTTCAAAGTGTTGCTATCTAATTCTAGTTCATGAATTTTTGACCGTTATTCTTCTCTCACTTGTGCTTCTTAGAATATTATATAATTATAGTTTGTGGCAAAAAAAATTACAACTTGCTATGATATACTACTTACAACTGAAGCAAAGATATTTTTCTGAGGATCTGTTTACATATAAGCCATAAACATTTTCTTTGCACAATGCTACAATCTGACTCCCTTTAGCCTCATTCATTACAGTACTAGCACAATGTCTTAGTCACTCTCTTCATGATAAGACAAAATTCTTGACACAATTTAAAGAAAGTAAGATTAATTTTAGCTCATACTTTTCAGAGGATTCAGTCTAAAGTTGGCTACCTCCCAGGAAAAAAAAACATGGTAGAAGATTCTGACAGAGGAAATCTCACAATGTGACAGCCAGGAAGCAGAGAAAAGGGAGGAATAGTGGAGGGAGACATATCCCTCCAGGTTATGTCAGTAATCTGCCTCTTTGGACTAGGCCCCAGCTCCTAACAGCATCACCAGTTCTGAATTTTTCAGTGGATTAATCCACTGATGGGAAGCACTCCATTGTCCAGTCACATTTCAAAAGCCCCACATGTGACATTAGCTTTGGGTGGGAGATTTTACATCTAAACTATAACTCACAGTTTTGACTTGTTTCATTTACTTTATTGTCTCTGGAAAGTTGCCTCATTTATCTATTCTTAAATAATTTGATTTATTTTTGTAATATGGGAGATTTTACATAAAGCCTAGTCACGTAGTAAGGTTGACGACAGTGGGAAAGCACACACTAGTTTCCTAGAACATCAAATTAGGTTGTCTTAATGAGATGGAGCTAGAACATGATGGGAATTCAGCTCAGGGGAGAGGATACAAATGGTGAGGCCACAGAGAACACTCTTGTGAAGCTAATAGAATCTCAGAAACAACACAGAGTCTCAGTTGTCTGAACAGACCATGGAAACTAAGAAATTTGAAAGTACTCTGCTGTCAGTGATACTAAGAGATAATCAGATATAGAAGGTCTATCTGCTAAAAGTGGTCATAATTTTCTCATAACATGGGAACAGTATGTTCCTATCTTCCTTTGTTATTAACTAAAACATGTATCAAAAATTATTATTCACATTTCCCAACATATAGTCAATTTTGGCGATTCTCAATTTAAAGCATTTGTAAGTGAAGGCTCTTGGTTCTTCTAGTGAGCTGGGACCATTATTGGATTTTGAGCAGAGGGCCTGAAACTCTGAGTTGTTAAATGTTATGGAATACTCAGACTAATTCTATATAGCTACAAGCCTTCCACTTAATATTGACAGACACCCCCTTTTGAAATATATTGGAAAAAGCAAAGGAACTGCAGCTGTTTTATTATTATGAATTCCATTATCCTGATGAACATTCCTTAACTTCTTGTTTAAATCCTGAATTAGATCTTCATTCCACGATCAATGATTCTATTTTTTTTCTTCTCAGATGATTTCTAATTTAATTATCTTGTCTTCTTGTTCATTACTCTTCTGTAGTTTAAGTATTCCAAGTTCCTGCATCTGTGATTGTAGTTGTCCCTTCATTAGGAACATATGAGTAACTTATGTATCCTTGCTATTAGGGTCCTCACCATGCTGGTTGCCTTTTGTGGGTAATGCATTCCTTGATTTCAGTATGTTACACATGTCAATTAGTACCTTCACTGTATACTCTGACTTTATTACTTACTTTGTGTTGTGATGTTGCAAATCAACACCTACACTAATAACTTCAGTTTGTGTTCAACTAGTTTCTATACATACATCCAAACCCAAATGAATCTCCACATTGTGCAATATACTTGTCTTGGTTACTTTTCTTTCATTGCTGAGACAAAATACCTGATGCCCAAAATGAAGGAAGGAAAGATGTATTTAGCTTACAGTTTTTCAGAGGTTTCAGTTCATACTCAGCTGGTTCCAAGGCATGGTGGCATGGCTAAGGGGCAACTGTTCATGACAGCCACAAGTGACAAGATGAAAAAGAGCAAAAAGGGAAAAACGTGCCTCCTTTCCTCTCTTATATTGTATGCTGGCTACCCACTCCTGGGTGGGTACAGCACTCACATGACCAGTCTTAGTGCTAGAAAATGAACCAATCACAAATGCTAGATTTAGTTGCCTCCATGACTGCATGAGGCTTTGCAGGGACACCCAGACACAAACTATAACATTCTACCCGTACTCTCCCAAAGATTCATGCACATCCTTTATGCAAAAGACATTTACTCTATCTCCAAGAGTTGCCAAAGTCCTAACAGTTCCAGTATTGCTGAAAAGTTTAAGTCGCCATGTCCCTTCTGAGATCTAAGACAAACTCTTAACTGTAACCCCCTGTAAAAATGAAAACAAAGTTAAACACTTCCAATATTCAATGACACAGGATAAACATTATCATTTCAAAGGGTATAAATGGGGATACAAAGAAAGGGACCAAAGGAACTCCAAAATCCAGCAGGGCAAACATTAAGTCCTGGAGTTCCAGGTTCAGCATCTGAAGCAGTATGGTTGTGAGCTCCAAAGGGCTTGGGTGACTCCACCCCCATGGCATTTTTGGTGGTTGTAGTGCCCATGGCTTCTCTCTTGGGCTGGCTTTGCTCCCTCATTGCAGGTTTCATTAGATGATCCACACTCCTGGCTTTTCCAAACTTCTGGGTTCTCCATTGCACCTTTGGCTTCACACTCACAGCTTCATACACTGCCCTCTCAGGTGCACACTGCCTGGCCTCCCAGGCCTTCTGAAATCATGGTGGAAGTCTTTTAACCTTAGAACTATTGCATTCTGTATGCACCTAAACCTAGAACTATGTGGTTGCCTTAAAGGTCCACTGCCAGCTGGAGAAGTCACCAGCTTTGCTCTCTCTTGACTGTAGGGGTTGAGTGCTTGGATTGCTGGGCACTCTGAATCTGATTCTGAGTAACAAGTTCTCTATGACACTTCCATTCTGGAACCTGGGGGTGAGGCCACTGCCATTTGGGAACCTTGTATGGCTGCCACCACCATCTGAAAAATGGTGCTCTGTAGCATTCTGCTCGAAGTAAAATCTTTTCCCTTTGCAGTTTTGAGGTTACAAAGTGTAGATAGCCACTGCTGCTTGTGATGCCCTAAGGTGACCCTTTTTATTCTTCTGTTCCTTCTCAACAATAAAAATCTCATCTCTATCTTTGCAGTCCACAGCTTTACTGGAGCTGTTTTTTCTGGCTAACCTCATGACATTTCAAATCATCCTGCTGGGCTCTTTGCTCATGATTCACAACATAAATCTGGCTGAAAGCCCCCAACAATAGCCATGCCACAGTCTCAACATCTGACTGCCTGAAATTTCCTCTGCTAAATTAATTAGTCCACTGCCCTTAATCTCAGTCTCAGGCAAAATCTCTGGACATGAGTAAAATGCAGATGAACTTTCTGCCAATCTATAACACATAGTGTCTGGAGTCCAAGAACTAATGCAGTCCTTCTGCCCAGCAGAAACCTTTTGAGCCTGATCTTTACTGTTTTCTGGTCTCCTGAGCGCTGACCAGAATCTCCCATACAGAATAGCCTAAGTCATTCCAGCTCTATGCTTTCAGGAGGCATCTTCCTCCAAACTCTTCCCAAAGCCATCTCCAAAGACTCTTGAACCACATGGTCAGGTACAGTCGCAACAACAACCCCACTCCTCAGGTACCAAATTCTGTCTTGGTTTTCTCTTGTTGCTAAGACAAAATATCTGATGCCCAAAATGAAGGAAGGAAAGGTTTATTTAGCACACAGTTTTTTTTTGGATGTTTCAGTCGATACTCAGCTGGTTCCAAGGCAGGGTGGCATGGATAAGAGGCATGGCAGCCAAAAGCAATAAGATGGAAAAGGGAAAAAAGGGAAAAACATGCCTTCTTCCCTCTCTTATATTGAATGCTGGCTACCCATCCCTGGGCAAGTGCAACACTCACACAACCAATTCCAGCACTGGACAATGAACCAATCAGAAATATTAGATTCAGTTGCCTCCATGAAAGCATGAGGCTTTGGGAGGACACCCAGACACAAACCATAAGAGTACTCTACCAAATTTTGAGAATTCAAAGATAAAATGAAGAGGGAAAAGATAATTGAATTATAGTTTGGCGCAAGAGTATTCATTCTGTGAGAGTGGTAACCAAAAAAGATTTCTTTGAGAGGAGAACAGAAGTTGTAGTGAAGAAGTTTGTGGGGAGGACCACATAGGCAGGAGGCTGATTAGCTAGGTGGGTAGAAGAATATGACAACAGCAAGGGACATTTGAGATCATAAAGTGAATGGAGTGAATACTAACATACTTGCTGTTCTTACAGCATTCATTGGTTACGTGAATTTGATTTATGAGGAAATATTAAAGGAATTTAAGAAACTAAATGCTATACCTAATTTCTAGCTAAAAGACAGGAGCTTATTTTGGGGGTATAAGGGCAATATGAGATACCAAAATCTCAATTAGAAATATCTATCCAAAGAAGTAGAGATATTGAGAGCCCAAAATAAGTCAATGGATGGGGCATGTGGAATAGAGAGATGTTTCAAAGTGTAATGAGCAGAATATGGAGATAGATTGGATTTGGGAGTTAGAGAACTGGAGTGATCCAAGATGACTCATGCTCTGGCTGTCTGGAGAATTTTATCTTCCAGAAAGATAGAGAACACAGGGAAGGAATGACTTTAGGGGTATGGGGAGTTAGAGTTTACCAGAATTGCTGCTAAGTCATACCACTTACATCCTAAGTTTGTATATTTAGGTGTTAGAATTAAAATTTTGATTATGTGTAAAGTATAACATTTTGTGGATAATTAGGTATTTTATAATGAACAATATGTCAATAATATTCATTTCATCAAAAGTGAATTATGGAGTAAAATCATATAATTGTATAAACAGACACATGAAAAGTATCTGATTAAAAACTTGCAGTAATTTAGGTAAAAATACAAATTAAAAGGGATAGAAGAAAACTTACTAAATGTGCCGAAGACCGAACTCCAAACCAGAAAACATCATATAAAATATGAAATATACCACAATAAACATTAAATATAAGACACAAATCAAGGATTCTTTCTGTCATTTTGATTATTCTACACTATCATTTCTAGTGAGTCAAAGAAATGATATAAGATGTACAAATATTAGAAAATGAACAAATTCATCATTGTTA
>RJWT010045798.1:0-11594 GCA_004365215.1 Cuniculus paca
CTTGCCCTTTGAGGCGTCTCTTTGTTCTCGGGTCAGCCCTGGCCATGCCGCAGCCCTGCCAATGTGTTCAATTTCCAGCTTCAATGGTTCCCAAAAGTAAGGCCTGTTTCTTTTAAGGCCACAACAAGAGCATCTACTTTTTGATCTCTTTGTTTTCACTTTTTGACTTTCTCTCAGTTTCAATTATAGAATACTATGGAGACAGGTTTTACTAAAGTATCAAGTGAACTATCTGAAGCAAAGGCTATCTTTTGCAACTTTTTTCTAATATCCAGTGTTGAGTGGGTAATAAAATGTCTTTAAGTAAAATCTTTTCTTCCATTGAATCAGGATCTATGGATATATGTTGTACTAGTGCATCTAATAAGTGATCTAAAAAGTCAGAGCATTTTTCATCTTTTTCCTGAAAAATAGCTGACAATTTAAAATAATTAAAGACATGGTTTTGTCCCTCTTAGACTTTCAAGAATGCACACTTGAAAATGTCTCCTGATCTAATCTCCTATCTTGCTTTCAGGCCATTTGGAATCTTGGGTGGGAACTGCTTGTGTGCCAGTGTGAACTGGTGGTTCCCCTGGCTGTCAGTCTTCTGGCTGTCTAAAATTAACAATATGATATTCATCTCCAAATGCAATAGCAGCTTGTAATGCTGCTCATCTCTTATTAGAAGTCAATGTTTGATTTAAAATTAACATTACATCTTTCCAGTCTATCTTATCAGTCTGAGTAAGTTCTCTGAAGTTATTGATATACTTATCAGGGTCATTTGAAAATTTTCCTAGTTCTAACTTAATTTGTTTTAAGTCACTGAGAGAAAGAGATGTATGAACAGGATAGTCTCATAAGGAATATAATTATACCTTGAGCATAAATAGGAATTATTTCTTAATGTAAAAAAAGCTGGAACATAAAGCAATTCTGACCATATTTCCTACTTCTTATAGTACGATTTTAATTGTAAAAGAGCATCATAATTAATAATTCCCTCTTTTTTCCATTTTGGCTCTAGGAGGTAGGTAGGGCATGCACATGTGCAGAGAAACATCAAACAGCTCTGTTGTAATATGTAAGGGTCAGACATCTTCCAGTGTTTAAGAATGCATTCCAAAGCAGTAAGGGACTTTGGCATTGAGTTACCTGTGCCTGTAATGTAGAAAATAAAGTGTAAGGGTACGAGATGTTGACACTGAGCTCTACCTATCTATGCAAAAAGAAATAATTGGGCGTCCCTTTCTTAGTTCTATTTGATAAGGTGCTCAAGGGATGTCTCAGGTTGATTCCACTCCAGGGTAGTGGATGCCACCTGGAGAAAGTAGAAGTCAAAATTTGGCGCCAGTCTATCCACCCTCAAACTGGCGCGCAATCTCATCATCCCAGATAGCTCGTGAATTTTGTTTCCATAAGCCTAATTCTGACAGGAATGTATAAAGAAGGAAGCATAACTTTATAATACACTATTGTTTTTTGTTTATTGTAAAAAGGTGAGTTAGAGCACTTCTCTGGCTGTGCTGTGAAGGAGATTCCCTCCAGAGATAGATAAAGACAACAGATAAACTCCAGCAACTTTGCCCTGGGCCCTTGGGCAAAGTCTTTAAGGCATTTGTGACTTTTATCTGAATACCTAGGCAATCTTTCCTAGCAGCAGGATGTGGCTGCACTTTATTTGAAGCTCACAGGTTAAATGTATTTATCATCTACCACTGACATTTTGCATGTTAGTAAAGGCACATCAGTCTTTTATGTATACAGAAAAGGGTGACTAATATCTCTTCCTCTCTCTCTTTTGGTTTCTTCTGAGTTAACATATGTAAGGCACAAATGCAAATCATTTCCTACTAGTTTCTTTGAAATGTAAACAGTTGTTGTAAATTGCCTTAGCCTAATTTCTAAAAGGAGAGGTAGTTTAATTACCTGAAAAGTTTAGGGATTATTTTTAGTTTACTAGCAGAGAGATACAAGTAGATAGGTAAGTAGAGATTTTCTATGGTCATGAGCCAGTTTCCACTGAGGAACATTTGGGTATCCATCAGAGAGTAGCCCTGACCATGATCCCTCAGTTGTCCTCAGTTTCTGTTGGTCCATAGAACCAAAGGTCAGTCTCCAGAAAGGAATCCTGCTGTCTGTCTGGTCAGCATTCCACTGGTCATTGGCTTCAATGGGGATTCACCAAGGAGATACTGGGGAAACCTGCCTCTGTTTTAAGAGTGGCAACTGCTGTAGGAGCATTTAATTAGCTGACAGAGTAACCACTGTTTGTCAAAGTTCTATAAGGGATAGTTAAGAACCTTAGCAAGATCATTACTTAGCACTTTATAAGGTTACACTAAAGGTCTTAAAATCCTCAACTTATTATTGAAGTGTTTTCTTATACACACAAATGAAAGGTTGGAAAGCCTTCCTTAGTCTAAATGTGTTTTGATCCCATAAATGTGCTGCTTTTGGAAACAGCTCCTTCTGGTTTCACCCAGAAGTCAGGTCTTCTCACTGTGTCTCAGGTTGAGTCTTCTGAGGGAGACATGCCCAGAACACTGAGCAAGGACATAGCTTTTATGTGTGTTCTCTTAGACAGGCAAAATTCTGATGTCTCATCTGACTCTGAGACAGGGTATGTGTCCCTCATCTAAGATGACTTCTCTATCTTCAGTGTTAACAAATGCTCATTTTCTACAGACTTAACTTAGTAGGAGGAAAAGGTTGCAATGGTCTAGAGATTTTTTCTGATCTTACATGCCTCTAAAAAGGAAAGTACAAAGTGGGGGAAAACATTACCAGTAAAGCCAAAAAAAGGAAACTGAAGCAGAACAGGTTTGACATTTTCTCTAGAGTGTAGAGGAGGATCATAACCAGTCTGTCCCAGTGAAACCTGTCCTCCAAGTCTTAAGGCTGGCCACCAGCCTAGTGCTGTTTAAATGGTGGAAGAAGTCCTGTGTTTCGTAGGCATGATATTTTCTAAGTCTGAGCTAGATTTTATTAAAGAAGACTCATTTTAAAGAAGCTTATATTAAAGTCTACTAGGGCATTCTTATGTTACTGTCTCTAGCACTATTGTCTGAATAGAGTAAAGCACAGAGTACCAGTAAATTTAGTAACTAGTTTAAATGCAGCATGTACAAGAACAAAACCTTATAAACTTTCCATGTTTTAACTTAGCTATATCATCATTTTAACAAAACTATAACAGACATAGCATAAGCAATTATAAGCAATGGGCAAAGATGTAATAAAATTTGAAGTATAAAAATATGTTACCTAAACAAGTACCAGTTCAGAGTCTATGAAACAAAAACAAACTTTTATCTCCATCCAATGATCTCAGTGGTACCTCCAAGTGATAGAGGAGAAAGAAACTCCCAACCTACTAGATGTCAGGTACAAGTTTGTGTTCTCTAGAATCAAAGAATGAATTTTAGGAGCAACAGAGGTTAAGAGCAGAATATATTTATTGAGAGAAAGAAAGCTTCTGTGTGAGAGAGGCACAGAAAGGGTTCTGAGTGAGTTGCTAAAGACTCTGTCTTTTCTAGGGACTTTTATAGAGTAAAACCACAAAGTGAGGCAGCCCCAAGGTAGGAAAAACATGGGAACTTGCAAGGTAGGTGTGAGGTGAGACAGAACTGTGGTCTACCAATAAGATTAATTGCTCAGGTAAAATTGGTTATATCAGGCACAGATGGGGAAGCCAGTCATGTAGCAAGCTGGCATGCGTGAAGAGCAGTGGCTCTTCCTGTAGGGGTTTGGGATGGTGACTCCTGGCTTGCTCAGCGCGAGAGACTTATTTAGAATATCAATTCCTGATGCTTATCCTTAGGAAGAATGTGGGTTCATTTGATTTATCTTTTGTCTTGAGGTCTGGTCCACATTGGAGGTGTCTGTTTCCCCCATAGTTGCCAAGTATCTGGTCTTCTGCACTGGCTCCTTTCGAGGGCCCAGCCCTATCTGACTGCCTATAATATTTCTATCTAACTCAGCTGCCTGTAATAGTATCATCAAATATATAAAAAACGAGCTGCATATGGTAGTACACATCTGTAATCCTAGCATTCTGGAAAGCTGATGCAAGAGATTGCATAGCCCAGCCTAGATTTTGATGGGGATATAGCTCAGTATGAAGGCATTAAGTTCAATTTAACCAAGTACCAAAACAAACAAACAACACCCCACAACATCCCCCCTCCAAAAGAATGAAAAAACACAATGCACAAGACAAAGAATGCAGGTGAGAAAGTGTGGAAGAAGGAACTCTTCTACATTGTTACTTCGGCCATTATGAACATCAATATGAGGACTCCTCAAAAAAAAAAATAGAAATTCCACCCAATCATGCCCTACTACTCCTTGTTATAGAATTTAAAAAAGGGCAGATGCTATAGTGATACATGGATACCCATGTTTATAAACAGTGCAATTAATAATAAGTAAGCTGTGTGAAAAGGCTAGATGGCCATCAACATAAAGAAAATGTGATTTTTATATGCAACACAATAAAATATTGGGCAGAATATTTCCCTCAAAATGAATGGAACTGGAGACCATTGTGTTAAGTGAAATAAGCTAGCCCCAGAAAGTTAAATATTGCATATTTTCTCTTTCTGAACAATCTAAAAGAACAAGAGAGATGATAGGAAAGTAGAAGGTGAACTCTTGGAAATGAAGAAGCAGACCAGGTAGAGGGGGCAGGAGGGAGAATGGCTGAGTGAGGTTGAATATGTTATGGGTGTGTATACCAATATACCAAAATGAATTACATTATTCTGAATTACTAATATGCACTAATAAAAATAGACTTAATCAAATATGTTATTAAATACATTGTTGAAGTTCATGAAATCAAATAAAAGAAAATAGACTTTTCTGATTGGTCTTGCAAACAGCACCAGATTCAAATGAAGGGTGGGAAATACAGCTTTCTGACTGGTTCTAGGCATTGCGCATAGCAGCTACCAAGTCATTTTGGGTCCCATGTTCTGCACCTTCCTTTCTTTGTGGGGAAACATCTCATTCAACCTCCTAGCATAGGTTTTTCTGACTGCTGACACATCTGGCCCACTTGGTTGTCTGATTTGCCCCAGCCCTGATCTCCTACCTCAGATGTAGGACAGCCACAAAGAAGTGTTTGCTGTTTTAGAGAGGACTAGCATCATATTCTTCCAGGAGAGAGAATAAGTGACATTACATGCTGTCTTTTTATCTGGCAAATATGCAGCAAGCTATTTTAATTTCTTCATTCTCTTCTTAGCAATGTTCCCCTTCCTTTCCTTAAACCACCTTAGAGTTGATATTGGTCCAGTGTACCTCGCAACTTAGTTAAGTAACCTCCCAGCTGATTTTATTCTCTACATTTTCTACTGAATTCCTAAACCCTTCTCACCTGACTTCTACTTCTGGGAATTTTGATGCAGCTCCCTCAACCAGTCATTCTGGAGTTTCATCTGAGAACTATTCACTTTGCTTTTCCACAGAACTTATGCTTAGTGATGATAATCAACTTTCCAAATGGCAAATAATTTTGTTCTAAATTTTTAGATCTCGTTACTAGCTTACACCACTCTGTATTTCTTATTTTCCCAAAACCTAAAGAACATTCTCAAGGAAAAGGGGAAACTGCACAACCTTGCATTTTACTTGATTTGCACACACAAACACATACCTGTTGTATTAATTACTTTCTGATTTGTTTCTTTTTAAACTTTTTTATCATTGCACATCCAGGCTGTGAAACAGATTTCAGTGAGACCCAGACCTAGTGATTTGACTGCATTCTACCAAGGATAATTGTTCCCTTGAGAGACAAAAACCTTCAATGTCTTCCTAATGTGATAGCTTATTCATTAGAAAAATAATGTAAATAGACATAATAACAAAAATAGGATCTCCATTCTCCATCCTTCTATGTCTTGAGAGGAGAGTTAGTTGCTCTGGAAGCCCTCTACCCCTCCTTGGGACAGGGTCTGGCCAGAGTTGGTGCTTTGGTTTCAGGTTAATCTGACCAAGATTATCCTCCTCATTGTGCCTGAACTGTGGTTTGTGGAGACCAGAAGGAGCTGGCATGACTTGTGAACCTATTAGAATTCTAATGCAATTCTGTTCTTGTTTCCACAGTTTACATTCATTTCCATGAGAATGAAAGGATTGATAAAACTGTAGGGTTTTTTTCCCCAGTGTTGATCCTGGCTGATTGAAACATCTCCAAGAACAAGCTACTCTTCCTTGTCATGCAAATTGTAAGCTCAGGAGAAGTGGACTTTTGGTGCAACTTCCACATTCTTTATTTAATGAAAACAAGGAAACCTCTGTGTTCTCCATACATCACTAAAGGGTTTCTAAAGTCTAAAAATAGGAGTGAATAAATTTACATAAGGGAGAAAGGCAATGATAAGAAAGGAAAAGAAGATAAATAGTATAAGACAACTGTAAATACTTTGGAAGACTTAACTGAAAACTAGACTTTGTGAATGTACACAGAATGATTGTCACCAGTGAAGTAATATTTTTGATAAAAATTATTCCCCCCACCATAACCAATTGAATTATGGCTTCCTTGACTATATCATGTTATAGCAACTTTAGTGTAAAGTATTTCTTGTTCAGGGAAATTTGATACAGGAACAATTGCAAGAAATATTGAGTGGGGAGTGGTGATTAATGATTTTAGAAAGAGATGAAGTGGTTACCTAGCTATATACAGATTTTAAGTTCACAGTCACTGTATCTAAAATGTCCAACACACACACACACACACACATGCACGCGCGTGCGCACACACACACACACAGATACTTCCTTTCCTTCTCGGCTTGATTTTTTTCACCTAGTATACATATCTGTCTAGCGACATGTATGCATA
Organism: Cuniculus paca; assembly: GCA_004365215.1. Classification (NCBI taxonomy): domain Eukaryota; kingdom Metazoa; phylum Chordata; class Mammalia; order Rodentia; family Cuniculidae; genus Cuniculus; species Cuniculus paca. The sequence continues at coordinate 6,842 of RJWT010045798.1, forward strand.
CCTATATATTATTTATATATCATCTTCGTTGACTGAAGGCTCCACTAGATGGTCACCTTTTTGAAGGCAAGGATGTATTCCTTTGGTTCACTATTCTCTCCTTTGCCTCTAGACTAAGACTGGTCACTTAACTGTGCTCAGTAAATATTTCTTTAATGAATAAATGAAATCAGAGAGTCTGCTACAAAGGGAATCCTGACTGTGAAACTTCTCTTCCAAAGAATAAAAGATGTCTATCCCTTCTAGAATAAGGCACCAGCTTTTAAACACAGACTTGTGATCAACACAAGATAATTTTAGCAAGGGTCAACTCACCAAATTACAGAGATACCAGGAACATCTTTAAGCACTCACTAAACAAACTCCTTTAGGTAAAATTGAGCAATGGCAAAGCAATCAGGGGAACTAAACTTGAAACCATGAGACTTGTCTCCCTAGTGAGGAAGAGTATTTACTATTGAAATGATTGCACAGTTGTTGTGTAAGGGAAAATGGATGGACTACATACGATTTTATTGTTTATAAACAATATACAGAGCAGATGTATGTTCTTACTGCCTGTGCAAGGCACAGAGTTCCCCACTGCCACTTCTTCTTTCCACTCCTTGTTCCCTCACAGAAAACAGGAGACCAGATGCCATTGCACACATTACCAATGTTATTTATTTATTTGAATTTAATTTTTTTTATTTTAAAGAGAATAAAACAAAACAACAGAACAGAATTAAACACAACAAAGCATATCAGAACAGAACACTGCAAGCAATACAGGTCTTCAAAACAAGGACAGGAAATCAACAATCACGTTACCAATTTTATCCTAATTTACTGAAATAATATTAACTGGAGAAGTAATCCAACACAATCTGGTAGATTTAAAAACAGGTCAATAAAGGAAATGACTGATATATTTTTGTTAACAAAGTCAGATATATCAATAGTTTATTAAAATAGTGTATACTGAAAGATGAGCAAATTTATGACAAAAATTCTTAAATTTACTCTTGGGCAAGTCTAGTTGGAAGTATTCAAAGCCCCAAATTATCCCTGGACTATCTATTAATAAAGCAAAGCTAAATATACTGTAATTTACTGTAGTAAGAGACTCTCCCAAGGGTCTTAACCATATCAATGTATCTCACTATTGAGATACTTATTAAATTTGGGAGCCTGGGATGAATACTTTTATGGTAAGTTTTTCAGAGCAGAGAACTAATTGGAACTGGGCAGCAGCAGATTAGGATGGCTGGACACTAAGACAAGGATTGTGAAGTTGGTTTTGTTAAGTGCACTGATTTCTCAAGTGAGCAGACTGTGGTCTCTAAATTGATCTGTGAGAATTTCCCCAAGCAAACAATGAAGTTATTTATAGGATTACAGTATTATCTTTTCTGTGTAAAGGTTTACTGGAACAAGCAATGAAGACACTTTGACAAATGTGGTCTCGGTTCTCAGAGGCAGTCTTGTGAAACACCCAAGTGCACATGTTGAATAAACAAGCAGTTGGAACCCGGAGGGTGATACGATTTAGAGATAACCAAGATATAGAATATCATAAAAATCTAGAGCTGGTTCTGCTCAAGATTATCCAAGGAGAGAGCACATGATGAAAAAAGAAGTGGCCTACTACTGAGTATTGGATAGCTTCAACATGTATACTTTTGACATTGGCAGCTGAGCGTTACCAGGAGGTTGAGAAGTGGTCAGAAATGCCTGTGATTAAACAGGAATATGTAAGAGTATTCTTCAAGAAGGAAAGGGTGATCAGTAGGGTGGAATGCTACTGGGTGTTCAGGTAATATGAAGACTTGAAACATAAATTTAAAATTTGAAGGTCATCATTAATCTCATTGTGAGCTATTTTGGTGTGCTGTGGAGGGCAAAACACTGATGAGAGAAGGTTAAAAAGCTGGATAGGAAATTGAAGATAATTCTACAATTTTGGCTACTACAGAAAAGAAAAAATTAAGTTAGTAATTATAGGAACATGAGAAGTTTTTTTCCTTTAGGTGAAAATATGCATATACCCTGCCTAAATTCTTACTTCACTATCATAGGAGAAAAAGATGTATGCATCCTTTCATTATGTGCTCCTCCTTTCCACCATGTACTGATTTATTTGTTCACTTTACCTAGAAAAACAGGCACAGACCTTGATCCTTGATCCAGCAGTGTGGGAGAAGATGAATGGGTTGGTGGAGGGGGAGTGTGAATAAATATCCCACCCTTGCTATGAGTCGTTAGTATGAAAGCAGAGCGAAGCTTGAGTTTTGGGCTAAACTCCAACGTGGTGGGTTAACATTGCCTTACAATGCAAGCATTTGAGTAAAAATGAGATTGAGTTTTGAAGCCTCTGAACCAGATTTCCTCTAGGCACAACTCTCTCACACAGGAACAAAAACTTCTGACCCTGAGCTCATTAGCAAAATGAAGCAATCAAGTGAGCTAGCACATGCACGCTGAAGACAAAAAAAGAGCATCCATTTTTTGATTAATTATAAATACCTAATTTGAGAGTGGGGGAATGAAATTTGAACTGGACAAAGAAGTGTGCACTTTGAAATTCACCTGAAATTACTATTCAAGCAAAAATGCTTTCATCTCATGCTAAAAATATTCATTTTCCCAAACTCCTCCAAGCAGAGGTGCTGGAAGTGAACTAAAATACACATAGGAAGTCATGTTGCATTTTCGTGTTGCTAATTAGAATTTTGATGATTAGAATATAGAAGCAAGACAAGACAAGAGCAAAGTATTTCCATTAGTTTTACTACTCATGTTTCTGCATCCAAATCAGAGACTTGTTAATATTTAAATATGCACTTAAAGCCCCAGTGTATGTGAAGGCAAGGAAGTTTCATTAATAATTATAATTTGTATAAAAGACTATATGCTACAGACAAATACTCAAATATAAAATGTAATTGGAGTTTTAAAAACTGACTTTATAGCTTGGGAATAGAAAAAAAAATTGCAGCAGGAAATGAACTTACGTTTAGCTACTAGGATAGTTTGGTTTATTGCTTACTGAGAAAAAGCTAAGGTTTTTTTGTTTTTTTTTTTAACTCTTAAAGTCGTATTTCTCCATCAGCTGTTTACCACTGTTTTGTCCTGTCAGGCTATTTGGAAACAAGAAAATGGGAAAAGGATGTGATGAGAAAAGAGTTATTGACATCACCTGAAATGTCTTATATTCTGCAATCTCTGAGGTATGCAGCCTTCAAAAGGAACATAATGCAGTAGAGAAAGCTGTCACTCTAGAGCTGTGACTCTTTCCTCCTTCAGCAAATGGGTCCTTCTGCAAAGGAATGGCTTGAAATAACCATCACCATTCCTTCCTCACAGCAGCCTGCCACAGAACAGAACTTTCTGGAATAGTGCCAGCTGAAATGACGAAGTGCTCCTTCTATACACCCACGAGGAGCCTTATTGAGTGTCTTCAGGGCTCTGAAGGAGAGGATAGAGTTCATTGTTACCAGCAGTTCTTAACTGTCCCTTACAGCATGAAACTTACTCATTTACCAACCACAGGAAAGAAATCAAGGGTTCCAACATATAGCAAATGGAAATAAATTCTTAGGATGAGCTCTAGCTCAAGCATTGTTTAATTTTTAATTATCGAGTATGCACTCAACATTGAATTAACAGTGAACAAACATAATTTTAGAGTCGTATCTTAATCACTTGTGAGCTAATAATTATATCCCAGGCTTTTATACATAGGGACAGAAGGACACTTTAAACCAAAACCAGACTGAGTTCTTGCAGTTTCAGTAAATAATTTGGTTGACAATTCCTACGAGAGCTCTTTGACTAGTTGTGTCTGGATTAGTTCTTTGACTTGAAATATAGATTGTGCAAAATCAGCCCTACAGATAAGTAGCTGCTATGTGTAAAAAGCCTACTGATCTCAAAATATGATTCCTGCCAGACTGCTACAAAGCCAAGATAGTGGAATTATTTTGGAACTACTCTGTAAGAAAAAAGACTCAAACCCTTCTCATGCCCCACCAGGCCCAGCACTGTGAGCTTCCCCACCTGCCTTCTCATTTTCTCCCAGGTGTGTTTCATCTCATCCCAGGATCACTTTACTGTAGGCGTAGGCTGCCTCACTATTTGCAGCAGTACTTGTGTTAGTCTCATCTGAAGTCCTGTGCCTGGAGTGTTCCTCCTCCAAAGAATAGCTTGGCTGTGTCCTATCTTTCATTGTTGCCTTAAGGATGCCTTCTTACTCAGGCCCATTCTGATTGATTGTCTTCATGAAAAGTACAGCTGGGGACCCTTTTTGTTTGTCTAGCTGGCTGACTGCCAGCTGTCCACCCTGTCTCTGTCTTTGTATCTCTATCCTTGTCCCTGTGCCTGACCCCTGCCACTCTCTCTCTCCTAATCAGTTTTGATGTAAAATTGACAAATAAAATTGTGCTGTTGTATAAGGGTAAGGAGAACAACATAATTGTTGCAGACAGCTGAGTTAGAAATATTAATAGGCAGTCAGATAGGGCTGGGCTCTTGAAGCCAGTGTAGAAGACCAGGTTCCTTGTAACTGTGGGAGAGACAGACACCTCTTGCTGCGGACCAGACCTCAAGTCAAAAGATCAAACAAATGCACCCACACCCTAAGGATAAACATGAGGGATTGACAGTCTAAATAGTTCTCTGTCACTGTGAGGAAGCTAGAAGGAGCTACTAACCCAAACCCTACAGGCAAACGCCCTGTTCTGTATTCATGCCTGCTTGCTATGTGACTTGCTTC
>RJWT010045799.1:0-11555 GCA_004365215.1 Cuniculus paca
GCTACCATGCTGTTTTTATCACACTAGCTTTAAGTATAATTTCAAGTCAGGGATTGTGATGCCCCCATCTTGTCTTTGTTGCCCAGGATTGCCTTTGCTGGTCTAGGTCTCTTCTGGTTCCAGATGAATTTTAGGATTGTTTTCTCTAATTCTATGAGATATGCTATTGGAATTTTGATTGGAATTGCATTGAATCTGTATAACAGTTTTGGAAGTATGGCTGTTTTCAAAATATTGGTTCTTCCTACCCAAGGGCATGGGATATCTCTCCATTTTCTTATATCCTCTTCAATCTCCTTTTTCAGAGTACTGTAGTTTTCAATGTAGCAGTTTTTTATATCCTTCATTAGACTGATTCCTAGGTATTTCACTTTTTTGCATGCTATTGTGAAAGGTATTGTTTCCCTGATTTTTCTCTCAGCGATTTTGTTATTCGTGTACAGGAAGACTATTGATTTTTTGAGTATTGACTTTGTATTCAGCTACACTACTGAATTTGCTTATTAAATTACCAGTTTTTAGTGCAGTTTTTGGGGTCTTCTACGTAGAGTATCATGTCATCTTCTAATAATGCTAATTTAACTTCTTCCTTTCCTATCCTTATTCCTTTTGTTTCTCTTATCTGATTGCTCTGGCTAAAGTTTCCAGAACTATATTGAGTAAGAGTGGAGACAGTGGACATTCTTGTCTTGTTCCTGATTTTAGAGAGATAGTTTTCAGTTTTTCTCCATTTAGTATGATGTTGGCTGTTGGTTTGTCATAGATGGCTTTTATCAGAGTGAGACAAAGACCATCTATTCCAATTTTCTGTAGGGTTTTTTTTATCATGAATGGGTGCTGGAGTTTGTCAAAAGCCTTTTCTGAATCTATTGAGATGATTATATGATTTTTGTCCTTGGCTCTTTTAATATGGTGTATTACATTTATTGATTTACATATGTGGGACCATCCCTGCATCCCTAGGATGAATCTCACTTGATCATGGTGTATAATCTTTGTGATGATTTGCTGCATTCTGTTTGCCAATGTCTTATTAAGGATTTTTGCATCTATGTTCATTAGGGAAATTGGCCTGTAATTCTCTTTCTTAGTTAGGTCCTTCTTTGGTTTCGGTAATGCTTGCTTCCAGGAATGAATTTAGGAGTATTGCTTCTCTTTCAATTTCATTAAACAGTTTGAGAAGTAGTGGATTTATGTCTTCTCTAAATTTCTTGTAGAATTCAGCAGTGAATCCATCAGGGCCTGGGCTTTTCTTTGTTGATAGGTTTTTAATTACATCTTCAATTTCATTGGTTAATATTGGCTTATTTAGAATTTTTATATCTTCTTGATTTACATTTGGTAATTCATAGGCATTCGAGGAATCTATCCATTTCTTCCATATTTTCCATCTTATTAGAATACAAGTTTTCAAAGTAGGTATAGATGATCTTTTGGATTTCTGCATGGTTAATTGTGATTTTACCCTTTTCAATCTTAATTACATGAATTTGAGTCTTTGCTTTTGTTGATAAAGTTGGCTAAGGGTTTGTCAATTTTATTTAATCTTTCAAAGAACCAACTCTTCGATTCATTCATTCTTTGTATTATTTTTATAGTCTCCAGTGCGTTAATTTTTGTATAATTTCCTTCCTCATACAAGCTTTTGGCTTAGCCTGATCTTCTTTTTCTAGAAGTTTGAGGTTCACCAGTAATTGTCTATATGTGCTTGTTCTGTTTTCCTGACATGGGTATTTACTGCGATAAATTTCCCTCTTAAGACTACTTTCATTGTGTTCCATAAGTTCCAGTATGTTGTATTGTTGTTATCATTCAACTGTAAAAACTGTCTAATTTCTTCTTTGATTTTATCTGTGACTCATTGGTTGTTCAGTAGGGTGCTAGTTAATTTCCATGTGTTTATGAAGTTCTTGTGATTTCCTTTGACATGGTTTTCCAAGTTCATTGCACTGTGCTCTGATAGTATGCATGGGATAATTTCAATTCCTTTGCATTTACTTAAGCATGTTCTATGTGCCAATATGTGGTCTATTTTGGAGAACACCCTATGTGCAGCTGAGAATAATATGTATTCTGATGTCATGGGGTGGAACACTCTATAGACATCTACTAAGTCCATTTGTTCAAAAGTTTGGTTCCGTTCTAATATTTCATTATTGAGTTTTTGTCTAGTTGATCTGTCTTTTGTGACTGAGGTATTGAGGTCTCCCAATACAATTGTATTAGAGCTTATTTGATTTTTCATGTCTGTTAGTATTTGTTCTATATAGCTGGGTGGCCTGGTATTTGTTGCATATGTATTTATGATTGTTATCGCTCCCTCATTTGTTCCCATTACGAGGAGGTAGTGACCTTCTTTATCTGTCTTAATCAGTTTTGTCTTGAAATTCACTTTATCTGCAAATAGAATAGCTACCCCTTTTTTCTGGGTTCCTGTCTCATGGAGTATTGTTTTCCATCCTTTCACTTTCAGTCTATGAATTTTTTTTAATTAAATGTGTTTCTTTTATGCAACATATTGTTGGATACTGCTTCTTAGTCCATTCTGCCAGTCTGTGTCTTTTGATTAGTGAATTGAGATCATGATGGTTTTAATTGATATGTATTGACTTATCTTGTCATGTTATTTTCCTGTTGTTGGCTTCTCCCTTTTTCCCCCTACCTGTAATTGTTTGTCTTCCCTGGAGGATTCCTTCTGTTGGGGTTCTTGGAAATGTAGTCCTTATTATTTCTTTCTAGAATGTCCTTCAGAACATTTTGGAGTGCTGGTTTTGTCATGAATTTCCTCAGATGATCTTTGTCATGAAAGTATCTTATTTCTCCATCAATTTTGAGACAGTTTTGCAGAATACATTGATCTGGGTTGAAAGTTGTTTTCCTTTAGAACTTAGAATACTTCACTCCAAGATCTCTTTGACTTGAGAGTTAGTACTGAGAAGTCAGCTGCAATTCTGATGGGCTTTCCTTTATAGGTGATGTGTTTCTTTTCCCTAACAGGTTTTAAGAGTCTATTCTTGTGTTTGATTTCTGGAATCTTGACTATGATGTGCCTGGCTGTAGATTTTTTTGATCATAGCTAGTTGGAGTTCTGTATGCCTCAATTTTATCTTTATGTCAAAGGCTTTTTCTCTACCAGGAAAGTTTTCTGTCATGATGTCTGTGAACATTTTTTAATGTCATTTATGGTATCTCCTGCTTGTTCATTGACTCCAGTTAATCTTAAATTATTCTTCTTTGTCTAATCTAGCAGCTGCTGGACTGATTTCTCATGGTCCCTTGCTATTTTTGAGAAATCTTTCTTTTCCTGGTTGCTAACTGCAAGCCTGTCTTCAGTATCTGAGATCCTGTCCTCACATTGACCTAATCTGCTGTGAATATTTTCAATGGAATTTTTATGCTCCTGGATATCTGTTTGAATCTGATTTATGGATTCCATTTCTTTCCTGTGCTGAGCATCTGTAATTTTCTTAAGCTCTCCTTTTTTTTTTTTTTTTGTCTGTATCTGCCCTAGCATCACTAAGGTTGGTCTGTATTTTGGACACTATCTCTGTAGTTATCTGAGAGATTATTTCTGATTTTATTTTTTCCAGAGCCTCATTTAATTGCTTTGTTGTTACCACTTCAGAGAGGCCTGGTGGAGGGATTTCAGATTGTCCCACCTCATTGCCCCCTGGATTTTCCTTTGGGGAACTGAATGTCTGGGGTTGCATTTTGTTTAAGTGTCTTCTCATTTTTTTCTTTCTTTTTTTTAGTTTAATTCCTGGGGTGATGCTTGTAAGTTGCCTGTGATGAGTTGCTTTATTGCTAGTGTTTAGGACCCTTAGGTGATGATTACTTCTCTGAGGTATCATTCACGTGTAACTAGTTTTTGAGTTTTGAGTCTGTTGGAAGATCTTACCTCTTCAGTTTGTTGAAGATGAGAAGTTCTTGCTTGTTTGGCCTAGTCCCTGGTTCTTTGGCACTATGCCACAGTATTTTCTGTGACCTTTAGTCAATCTCAGTCATGGAATACTGAGACCAACAGCTGTTTAGAACAATTATGTCCATTTGGGCTATAGCAGTACCAGTAGCATCAAACACAGCCTAGAAAATGACAAACCGAGGTAACCCTTAATTTTCTACTTTTAACCATATGAACTAGATTTGTGATTATATAATAAAATTCAAAATCAACCAGAAAATTATATGCAATTTACCAGTCCTTAATATGTCAATTTTGCCCTTGAGGGTTAAAATTTAAAATGGATTAAGAAGAAAATAGAGAAGGAGAAGAAAAGAAGAAGAAGGAGAAGGAGGAGAAGAGATTAGAAGCAAGGTTGGAGGACAAAGGGGGATCACGCCAACTTTGGGAAACTGGTGCAGAAGACTGAAGGAAAAGAGAAATGGAAGAGATAAAAGGAAGAACAGAACAGAACCACACCCACAAAGAGGCTAAGAACTGCATTCACACTTATATAAAAACAACAGAGGGGAAAGAGAAAAGAAAATGTCCACTTCCAGGGTTCTTTCTGGTTTCACTAGTAGACAGCCTGTGGAGACACAGTCCCAAATCATGCCAATCTATCCCAGAAAACCAGCAGTAGTTTTTTGGCAGGGTAGTGGATAATCTCAGTAGGCCTGCCACAGAACTACACTTGTTGGGCTCACCACCTTCCAAGCAATTTCCACACGTCTAAGCCCACCTGGGAGCCACTAGATGGAGGTGGTAGCAGTTCTTGGTTCTGAGCTCAGCTAGCCTGTCTCCAAGATGGCTTCCAGCCAACTGCTCTCTCCTGTGGGAGGATTAAGTCCTCTGCACTCACCACCAGCCAGTGCAGTCCTTCACATCTGCTATTCCCCTCTACTGCTGCATCTTTCTACAGAGGCCTCTGGGGTCACCAGCCCTCACTGTCACTGTGACCATGCATCTGCAGGTTTGAATTGCTACTCTTGCACAGTGAATTCCATCTCAGGGAGAAGGCACTGCCAGTTACCTCCTTCTCCTTCTTCTTGAAGTTTCTCTCTTCACTCTCTCTGTGTGCTTCAGATTCTTCCTGAATCTTCCCTCCTTCTTGTCTTCCTTATGATGCTATATTCCAGTGTCTGGACGGCAACTCTCAGGCCATTTTCTCTGCTACTTACTGCTCTGCTATCTTGCTTTTTCTAAGTATTTGTCTTTGATGTTGTTGTTTTTGTTTTGTTTTGTTTGTTTTTTTGCGGCACTGGGGATTGAACTCATCTCCTCGTGCTTGCCAGGCAGGTGCTTAGGCCACTCCACTGAGCTAGATCCCCAGCCCTTGTCTTTTTGAGACAGAGTCTCACTATGACATTCAGGCTGGCCTTGAGCTTACTTTGTAGCCCAGGCTGGTCTCGAACTCACAATGATTCTCCTGTCTCAGCCTCCCGTGTGCTGGGGTTACAGGCATGAGCCACCACGCCTGGCTTGTATTTTTTTATTCTTATTATTTTTTAAAAGCGTTTCCCCCACCAGGTGGTACATGCCTGCAATTCTAGCACTTGGAAGGCTGAGGCAGGAAGATGGCTACAAATTTGAGGCCAGCCTGGGATACATAGTGAGACCCTATCTCAAACAAACAAACCAACAAAAGACAAAGAAAAGGTCTGGGGATATAGCTCAGAGGCACAGTGCCTGCCTGGCAAGCACAAGGTCCTGAGTTCAATTCTTAGTACAAAAAAAAAAAAAGGAAGAAGAAAAAGGAAGAGGAAAAAGAAAAGAAGCAGCTGTTATGCGGCAGCCACCCTGGCAGCTTGCCACATTAGAGCCCTGTGCTTACATGGGCGGGGTGCACTGGTCCCATGGCAGAGCCTGTTTTCTCCCTCATAGAGACCCTTTCATCAGGCGGCACCTTCAGTGCAACATGAAGGCTCTGTGCCCCTCCACACCCCACGGTTATGACTTGTTGCCCAGGGGCAGCAGAGAAGCCAACTGAGAGGGCCACTGCTACACAGAGAAGGACAATACTGAAGGGACTTAGGGAGATGGAGCAGGACCCTGCGGACCTGGCCCAGAGTTCCCTTCCTGTTAACTTCACAGTTTTGCCAACTCCCATTGGTGTATAAACCCACTGGAGCTAGATTCTCAGTTACACGCAGCTCATATGAACGTTTTATGGCAGCATAGTTGAACCTAGCCAAAAAGAAAAACCCAAATGCCTCAAATCTAAGATTGGTTGAATAAATTTTTGTATATTTACATGATATAATTACTCAGTGGCCATAAGAAATCAGTTTCAAGAGTATTTGGTAGCCCAAGTAGAGCATGTGAGCTGAGTGGTTGTGTGTTTGTGTCTCAGAAACCAGTAGCACTTGCAGCATAGCTGACAGCTGACCAAAGAGCAGATTGCAGAAGTCGAAGGAACCTCTTCACTAATTGACAAGGATGTCTGGCATGGTGGTGCATACCTGTAATTCCAGCATTCAGGCGGCTGAGGCAGGAAGATCACTGCAAGTTTAAGGCCAGCCTGGGCTACCTAGTGAGTTCAAGGCCAGCCTGAACTGCATAGTGAAACTATCTCAAAAAGCCAAAACAAACAAACAAACAAACAAACACACACCCTAATTGACAAGCGTGAGGACAAAACTATAATGACAAAGGAACTGGAAACTATAATGAGGCTTTTGGGGCAGAGCCCTACAAAAACAGAGGTACAGGACATGGTTTATGAAGTTGGTACTGATAGCAGTGGTACTTTCTGACAATGACGGCAAGAAAAATGAAAGACCGTGAGGAAGAAATTAGAGAAGTGGCACATGTGTTTGACAAGGACGCCCTCGGTTGTGTTAGTGACCTGGGAAAGAAATGGGCAGATGAAGAAGAGGCTGCTGGTGGTGATCAAGTGAACTATGAAGCGTGTGTACAAATGTTGACAGTGAAATGGAGACTTTGTACAGAATTTGTTAAGTTCCTTGCACAAAATTGTTTTATTTGCCTTTTCTTTGTAATTTATCTGTAGAAGTCTTCCCCTACTGCCAAAAAATGCAGGTATAGTAATTAGGTCTTCATTCCTCTCTGTTTTCTCCCCTTACCTCACCGTCATTGTTCTGAAACCTTACTTTAGAAAACTGGTCAAGAAACACGTTGCATGCGGCTCACTCCAGATGTATCTAAACCCTCTGCACATCTGACTTTAGATAGTGTTGGTCAAATGAGGGAACATCTGGGTTATGCCTTTTTGAAAAGTGATTTCTTTAGGAATTGTTAGTGTGTTGTCGTTAAAGTGTGGAGTTGTGACTCTGCATAGACTATGGACAATCAACAACATGCATTTACAAGTAGCACTATTGCAAAATGGGTGTATTTTCACGTATTCATACACTATTTTTGTTCTGTTGACCTTGTACCAGAAACATTTTCTTGTACCAGAAACAGGTCTTTTTTGTTTGTTTGTTTTATTTACTTTTTAAACTTTGTTTAGCCACTTAAAGAAAATCTGTTTATGGCACAATTTGCCTCAAATCCATTCCAAGTTGTATATTTGCTTTCCAATAAAAAATTACAATTAAAAAGATATTTGATGACACAGGAGAATGCTTAGTATGTAATCTTGGGTGAGAAGTAGGGCACAGGCTATGATTAATTTTGTCTTTACTTCTGTGTATATATAGGTTCTTTGGGAGTTTTTTTGGGTGGGGGGTGCTGGGGATCGAATCCAGGGTCTCACGCATGCTAAACTTGCACTCCACCACTGAGATACGCCTCTAGCCCTGTATGCCAGGTATTTTTCCCACCCTGTGATACTGGGGATTGAATTTAGGAGCCATCTAATGCTGATCTACATCTCACCCCTTTTGCGTTTTGTGTTTGGGACGGTGTCTCCGTAAGTTACCTAGGCTGGCCTCAGGCTTGCAAGCCCCTTGCCTCAGTCTGCCAAGTAGCTCTGTAGGTGTGGCCCCCTGTGCCTGGATGTATGTAGGTTTTTAGTGTGAACAAAAGGGAAGACTAAAAGGAAGTAGACTCCTGGATGGTGGGATTGTGAATGAATTCTTATTTTTTGAAGGGCCGGTGATGAAAGCCAGAACTTTGTGCATGCTAATTAATTCCATTCTGTGTTTTCCAAATTTTCTATAATTATCCCATGCTGTTTTATAAATGCTACTAGTAAAAAGAAGTTCGGAGGTTTGAGGGGGAGAGTTAGAATTTGTTTTGTTTTGTTGAGACAGGGTCTCACTGTATAATCTAAGTTGCTCTTAAACTCACTGTGTAGCCCATCCTGGCCTTGAACTCACGATCTTCCTGTCTCAGCCTCCCTAATACTGGGATTATTGGTATGTGCTGCCCCCACCACTCAGCCTCCCAACAACTGAGATTCCAAGAGTAGAACTGAAGTGCATGTTTCTAAGATAAATTGGGAATAAACTCCAAAGCAACAATAAATACCAATTGAAATCTCCCTACTTCGCATTGGTTCTTGTAATAAAGTGGTAACATGGAAACATCCCCTGCCCCTACAAGTTTTCAAGGAGAGTTGAAAGAGGCTGCACAATGCCAGGCATGGTGGACCACACTTGTAATCCCAGCACTCAGAAGGCTGTGGCAGGAGGATCACCATGAGTCCAAGGTCAGCCTGGGCTACACAGTGAGTTTAAGGCCGGCCTGAACTATACGAGGAGACCCTGTCTTGGGGGAGTGGGGAGAAGAAGTGCTCTCTGCTCTCAGGCCAAGAGGTGACTTTGAAGCCTGCAGGGTCAGACCACAGGGGTTTATTTTAAGGCAGATGTGTCTGTGATGCCTCATTAAATGCTGAACACTCGGTCATATGCCGGGCTGATGTTAGTGCTTCCTTGCTTGTGCTCTAGATGAGAAAGGGCGCACCATGCACAACCCACCCCCAGGGAGTAGTACTCCCAGCACTGCCTAAGCCTTTTCTTTTTCTGTTCTGGATTGTGTGATACTTTTTATTCATTGACTTAGGAGCTAGTAATATACTTGCCCAGTGCAAAATCAAAAACATACAAAAGGGCATGAGAGGAGCAAGTCTCTCTCATCCCCTCCCCTGGTCCCCAAGTTCCCCTCCCTGGGAGGCAAACTATCAATGGTTTTCTGGGATTTCTTCCAGACACGTTTGTACGAGTGTTTTCCTTGATCCTGAGGATTAAACCCAGCTGCACTAACACTTTATCTAACTTGGTATCCTTTCTCCCACTTGACACTGTACAGTAATAACATTGAGGGGAATGTAGAGAATGTAAAGAAGGAAATCTAAAGCATTTAACATGAGTAAATGTTCTTCATAAACACTCATAACACCTGCATGTATGCAGGGGGATGACCCAGTCTGTGTCCTATAGCTGGACTGTTATGTTTCCCCTCAGATCCTCCGATTCTGTCCAGTGAAACTGGTCACATTGATGCAGCCAGCTACTGCAGTTTAGACCTTCACTGGCCATTTGTTCCCTGGGGACAGAGGGTTCGGGGTTCAGACAAGGCCCAAGGCCTAGCCCAGAGGGTGGTCCCTGTCCGTATGGCCTTTAGGGACTGGCTGTGTGGTCCAAGCCAGCAGAGGAGATATAATTAGCTGGATCTGATGCTACTGGCTGTGTCATGACCCAGCACTGTGCTGTTGGTAAACAAATCACAAGAGCACGGCCAAGCTGGGGAGTGGGAGGGGAGAGGAGAGGAAAGGGAGGAGGGGGAGTGGTGAGAGGAGGGAGAGGACTATAGAGAGGCTGAGCAGAATTAGAAAGCCAGCCTTGCACCCTGCCCCTAGCTTGTGGTTCCTGTCATTTCCCCTCCTACCACTGGTCACCTGGGCAGCCCAGGAAGCACTGCCATCCTTTTTTCTGTCACCTCCTACTCTTCCATTTCTCCCTTTGTCCAGTCAACCCTTTTTCCCTGCTAAGTGAGTGGGTTCACTCATTTATGTACTCATTCATTCTGTTCAGCTTGATTATCCATTTGTTTCTTTGGCACTTTTTGTTGTCATTTTTTGTTTGTTTTTGTTTTTTTTGAGACAGGATCTCACTATGTAGTTCATAGTGAACTTGCAACAATCTTTCTGCCTCAGCCTCCCAAGTTCTGGGATTATAGGCGTGCATGCCCACACCCAGCAATTTCGCACCACTTTTGAGACCTCAACATATCTCTGATCTGGGCACCACGGATCCAGCAAAGGACAGGAAAGTGGCCTCTCCTGCCCTCACACAGCTTCACTCTAGTGCATCGTTGCCACATAGTGTGGGATAGCAAATAAGATGGAAATCAGATAGCAGATAGCAAAGAAGATGGAAAATTTGCTATCTGGCAAATAAGATGGAAATCAGACATGGGCTGATTCTCAAGCCTGTTAAAGACCATCACTGTTGTCCATCCTCCTCTGCAGGGCCCTCTAAAAGGGAGAAGCCCTGCACAGGCCGCCAAAGTGTTATCCATCAGTTGAGTGTTCTTTACCTCAACTCACGTAGAAATCATGAATTAGCAAAGTGAGGCTTTTTTAGTGTTGATAGCTCTGAGCTTTAATGCCAGTGGCAATTGGCTGTTTTAGAGTTTGTGGCTCTCCTCGCTGCTCAGAGCAAGCCGCTACCTGACAGGCCTCAGGAGCACTTCAAGCTACTGGAGATGGTGGCTCCCAGCAATTCCTCACTGCTCTCCAACTTCATTCTCTCCATCCCTTCAATGTTAGCAGCCCTGGCTGCTGGCCACGTTCAGTACAGGCAGCCTTTGGTGTTACCAGCTCTTAGTGGACTTGCTCAGCATGTTCTGCCCAAGAGAGAAGTCATAAACAGGTGAAAAACGTGCTACCCAAAAGAGGCTTTGTTAGAACTGACTGCACAGCCTAAAGGGGAACAGCATACGTAATGAACCACTAAGGCATGGGGAGCTAGCTTATACGGGGTGGGGGAGGCCCCGCCCCAACCTGACTGAAGAGGCTGCGGAAGGACTGAGTCACCCAGAGAGGCTGCAGGGCAGAGCCAGCTGGGACGGCTCCCAGCTGAAGCACGTTATCTCCAGGAGCGATGTGGAGCACCAGCTGTAGACGGGCTTGCTGTCAGGCATTTGTGGCAGCTACAAGAAAAAAATTAAAAGGACTCTTGCGGGGCTCTGGGCTCTTGTCTCAAGATGAGAGATAATCCAGTTAAGTGTTGGTGAAAAGTAGCACTGGCACAGTGCTTTAAGATATATGGTGTGTGTTGCCGTCAGGGTTTACAAGGGAAAAGATTAAATACAGGACACATAATTTATAGGATTATTTTGAAATATTCACCCAAAGAGTCAGATCAAGAGATCTATCCACTCACTAGAGACCCACAGAATCCAGCTGAGGGCCTCGCTCCCACTACAATGTCCTGCACAAGTCCAGCTGGAGGCCCACAGCCCACGATAATATCTCACACAAGTCTGTATCAAGGATCTGCCCCGGGAAGGCCCAAAGGTCAATGATGGAAGCTAGAAAGTCTGAACCAGCAGGATGGAGGATCTGTGCCAGCAGGCTGAAGGGTTTGCACTGGATCCAGGAAGCGACACTCAAGGTAAGGACCAGAGCTCCCGCAAAGAGAACTGCAGCCATCCTCAGCAACAGCAGGTCTTGAGCTCCTCTGACAGTAGGTTCATATGAGGA
>RJWT010045800.1:0-11561 GCA_004365215.1 Cuniculus paca
GAAGGAGCATCTGCCTGCGCAAAACTGAAAACAGGAAGATTTACTGGGGACTGGGGGTGCAGTGCTTGGGTGGTTGTGGAATCTTGGAATTGGAGAGGGCTTGGCACTTGTGCAAAAGGGAGCAGGAAGTTTGTTTGTGGACCTAGAAGAAGTACATCAAAGTTACTCTTGGAGAGATAAGTTGCTTCTATGGGCCTGGTACCAAGTTGGGCAGATGTCATGTTAGAGATAGCTAAGTCCCAGGCTGGCAGAATCTGTCAATCACTATTAATTTTTTTAATGAATGGAACCTTAACTGTATGTAAAAACTGCATCGAAAGAAGTTCTCTGCAGAGAAGCTCTCACTCAGTAGAGCACAGTGTAGTAGGAACTCTGTTTATGTAGATATTGCTTCAGTTGTATTTAGTTCATATTTTTATTAATCAAGTCATTTAATGTCAGCATTCAGCTACCTAAAATGGCAAAATAATGTTTACTTATTTAAATATTCAGATGGAAAAGACAAACTGGCTAGTAAAGTACAAATGTATAAATCCCTCATAGAAATTATGCATTAAGAAGTTTTTAAAAAGTAAATCATAATATTTCTTTTGTTCAAACTGAAATTTCTTTGGTTGTCAGTAACATAAAATGCCTTGAAGTTGCAGTGCCTAAAATCTAATCATTCACTTTGAGTTACCTGTAAATTAGATTACCCTTAAAGTGATTGTAATTTAAGTATTTGGCTAGAAAAGATATTTGTATTCTTAACAATCTTAAAAGTCTAAGTTATTTCAAGTAACAGAATAATATAATGGAAATACTTCAAAATGCAATTTTAATTTGCCCTTCTAGAGTTTAGAAGACAGGAGGAAGGTGTTTTGCCGCATGAATGTGTACAATAATACCTAGTTACTTCATTTAATTTCAGAGTTATACAGCTTATCCTAAAGTTATTTTCTACTTCTAAATTCTTGTATTTTTCCAGTTTTTTGCCAAAATTAATTGTGACAGCTTTATCCTGTTAATTTTTTTTCCCTACATGTGAATCTACAAAAGAAGTCATCTATCCATAGAAATGTAAAATCTCATTGTCATTGACTTTCTCTTTTAAACTGAAGACATATCTCTTATGTCTTTAGGGCCTAAATATGATGGTACATTAATACTTACCTTACTTTTTGCTTTGGAACTGTGTTACTACTGAAGACTATGGTTAAAATGCACTTGGTGAATACTTAAAACACTGTCTTTTCATAAAACACTAGTAAACATGATTTTGGTCCTCGTATAAGATACAGTTCAATAGAGAGAGAATACATTTGATTGCAAACTTAGAAAAATTTTTCAAACATATGGTACAAAACTGTATATTCACTATCGACAAGTGATTGTTTTACCTACATTGAGTTTCTTCATAGTTGTGAAAATAAATTGCCCCTTCCCAGTTTAACAAAATTAAAATTTCATGATTCAGAGTATACAAGAATCTTAGTCAGCAACCTCAAGATGTTCCTGCTTCCCTTGCAGCCTCTGTCTTTTCTTACTGTTGTGGACTAGGAAGTAGTCCCACCACTGTGTGATGAATAGGTAGGAAAAGTATGATGCAGGAAGCTTTTTCATTGCTTTTGCTCAAGCCAAATATTTGGTATCACTATGCTTCTGATTGAATTAACCTACTTAAGAAAGTAATAACATAACTGGAGGTTTAATAATAGCATAACTGGAGGTTTAAGTAATAACATAAATCAGATATGAGGTATTATAAAAAATACGGTGTATATTTAAATATATATTTAAAAAGTACTACAGTAAAACTCACTTTGCCATTAAGTGCCTTCAAATGCGGTCCTTTGCTTCAAACACACTTTTCCCATTGTTCTTGTCACTTCTGAAAGAAGTTCTGGAAGTCCTCTAGCTATGGTTCCTTTTGACTTTGAAGAAGAGCCAGAAGTTGCATGGCACCAAACGCAGTGAATAAGGTGGATGAGGACACACAGTAATGTTTACAAGCTGGCCTTTTCTACTGGATGTTATTCAGCAGCTACATTTACCATTTTTATCACACCTTGTAAATACACAGAAAGGGGGCTTTGAGAACTGCCTCAGAAAGTGGCGAGAATGCCTGGATAAGTGTGTTTGAAATGAGGGGGAGTATTTTGTGGGGAATTAATGGCAGCGTGTTTTTTACTACAATTTTTTGAAAAATGTTTTCACTGTATTTTTTTTTTTTTTTGCGGTACCGGGGATTGAACTCACAACCTTGTGCTTGCCGGGCAGGCGCTTAGACCGCTGAGCTAGATCCCCAGCCCCCCAGGTGTTTTTGAGGCAGGGTCTCACTATGCTGTTCAGGCTGGCCTTGAGCTCACTTTGTAGCCCAGGCTGGTCTTGAACTCAACGATCCACCTGTCTCAGCCTCCCGAGTGCTGGGATTACAGGCGTGAGCCACCACACCCGGCTTCACTGTATATTTTGATCACACCTTATATTTATTTTTCTTTTCAATTCAGAGTCGCAGTTATGTTTTTCAAGAATTAGGAATTAACAAGTAGTGGAATGTACAAGCTTGCATATTACATTATATACATGTTGATATGTAATATACATGATAGAGTCCTGTCTTTCTATAATAGCACTAAAGAGAAAATACTGCTTTCATTATGAAGTTCATTAATAAATATTTTAATGTTGCTCATGACCTTTTATACAGTTTTGACTCACTAATAAGGAAGCATAAGAGGTATGTTTTATTTGCCATTATCATTTTATGTGAGAGGTCATTTTTGCTTAATGTGTATAATATATAAAGAATATTGCTAAAATCTAATTTTCTACAAAATGTATCATTGCAGAACTTTAAGACTGAGGCTATAATTTGTCCCCTGTGTAAGCAGATTTGTTAGTTTCATTTAATGCAGTATTTTTTACTTTCTGGTTTTTTTCATATCATGAATAAAAATGTATTTGATCATAAACCTGCTAGACTACGTTATGGTTGTTAGGAACATGAGATTTGAGCTCAAAGATATATGAATTAGAATCCTGCTTCTCTCACTTATAGCTATGGATATGGGACACTTATTTACCCTCTTTAATCCTCATTTTCATCCATGATAAAATGAGGATAATAACATGATCTCTTCTAAGATTACTGGGAAAATTAAAGAGTATACTGTAAAGGTCTCACAGTGATCTAATATCAATAAATGTTTGTAGTAATTTATTATTCTTTTTCTCCAAAATACTGAAGCATTAATGTTCAGATTTTCTTTCTTAGAAAAACTGAAAGTTGGGAGAAAAAACGTTTGCTGAATTTAAAAAAAAAAAGCAATCCCAAAATGGTATGAAGATGCTTCTCCAAGTTATTTCTATAACATTACAAGGGACAATAGATTAGTATGAGAAATTGTCTGGAAAATCACATTTCTCTACTTTTATTAGTTTTTATTAATTTTTTATAATCACCATATTCTACAAATATTACTATAGCATTTTACAAGTTTTTTTTTATTGTTTAACTGATTAATTAGATGATACTAAAAGTGTCCAGTGGAGGCTTGGCTTACCTACTTCACAGAATGAATAAAGGAGAATGCATTTCAGTAATTCCTCAAATTATTATTATTATTTTTTTTTTTTTTTTTTTTTTGCTTTTTGAGACAGAATTTCACTACACAGTTCAGACTGGCCTTAAGCTCTTTATTTTGTAGCCCAGGCTGGTCTCAAACTCACAGCAGTCCTCCTGCCTCAGCCTCCTGAGTGCTGGTATTACAGGCTTGCATCACCACACCCGGCTTAATTCCTCAAGTCTTACTTTGCACATATACAGCTGAACACTATCGCAGCAGTGAAATGGCTGAGTGATAAAGGGAGTCCCTATTTCCCTTCCTACTTCAGACCTGTACATCTTGCATGGGTGAGCAAAAGAAAAGACCATAGAAGAGTTGGCATTTCAAAAGTGTAGATAAAAATGATACTAAATTTAATTTATACAAATTAGATGATTGTACTGGCTAATTACTTTTAAAGTTTGTATGATATCTCTGATCTATAATAGAAAAATATTACCCTACATGTCATATTACTCAAAGGACGACGGATGTACACAGCCATATCTAAGTTAACATAGCATGTAATTGGAGTCATTTGTTCATTCAAATGTTTATTAAGCATGTGTCTTTATTAGATGTTGTTGATGGCAATGATGCAGTATTAAATAAAACACTTGGTGTTTTGATCTTATAGTCCTTAAATTCTAATGGGAGACGTCAACTTTAAACAAATAAGTCATACTAACTATTCATTGTGGCTACAGTTGAATTAAAATGGACTACAAGGGTTATGCCCAGTGGAAAGAGTTTAGTTATAATTTTATTTTTATTTGTTTGTTCATTTGTTTTGGAGACAAGGTCTCGCTATGTAGTACAGGCTGGCCTTGAGCTCCTTCATGTAGCCCAGGCTGGTCTTGAACTCATGCCAATCCTCCTGCATCAGCCTCCAGAGTTCTGGGTTTACAGGTGTGAGCCACCACGCCTGGCAGTTTAATTATAATTTTAAAAAAAGAGAGTTGTTTTTGATAAAAGTGTTTTCACATAGGATGCTATATACGAGAAGAAGAAATGTTTTGACTCTTGATGTAGAGAAGATGGTGAGGGTTTAGGATTGTGGTAGGCTAATATTCCATAAGGAATCAACAGAAGAATTTGCTTTCATGAAGTTTACACCTCAGCCCATTCAAGTAGGTAAACAGTATTGGCTTAAAGGAAGGGCAAGTTGTTAGCTAAACCAGAGCATGTCAGTATCTCAGTGAATGTCATATATGAACAAAGATGGAATAATATTCTGGAAAGTACAGTAAATGAAAATAATTTAGAATAAAGCTATGAGAGTAAGGATGTAAGAAGAGGTCCTCTGAGAAAGATATTTTTCTATTCGATACCAAAAGGACAGATGGCATTTAGCTCCAAAGTGATATTGAAGAGTGCTGAGCTCTGCGTGTACAATTGCCTTACCATGTAAGTTGGGACTGGCGTCTATAAACAAGATCTCATAATAATTATGGGGATTATTGACCTCATAATAATCAGCCCAGGAATTGCAGTCCAGTCTGAGGAAGTCTGTGGCGCTTTTCCCAGGAGGTTTTTACTGGTTTTTTCAGATGCTTGGGAGGAGAAAACCAGAGTGTCATAACAAATCACAGAAAAAGTTGTTCATTATTGCCTCAGTGGAAGAGCTTGACATATTTAGAATTTTCCTTGCTTTGAGTGTATAACATATATTTACTATATGCCAAGCACAACTCCAGCAACTACAGTTACGTGTACTTGCTGTCCGGGACCTTACATTGTAGTAGGAAAAAATATTCGTCAGATGCTATCAGTGCAATGAAGAAATCTAAGGCATGATTTATTTGAAGAAACTTAGTTGAAAACTTAATTGAAGAAGGGTGCAACTTTAGGTGTAATCCAGGAAGGCTTCCCTGAGACAGCAGCTATGCTAATCATACTTGGGGAAGGACTGTCCCAGAAAAAGACAACTGCAGGTTCAAAGCTCTGAGGCTCAAATGAGCATGGCCTGTGTGAGGAGGAACAGCAAGGAGGCTTGTGGGGCAGTACAGGAAGGAGCTAGTAGGAAAACGAAGGAGATGAAGGCCAGGGTAGGCAGGGCCACCGCAGGTACAGCCTGGAAAGCCAAGGTGTAAATTCTTTGGCTTGGGTTCTTAATAGGATGGGAAAGCAGTGGAACCAGAACTTCGAGGAGTGTGACAGGTTGTTTTATCTTGTACAAAAATCAGAGTGTACTGTGAAGAATATGGGTCAGGGGTAAAAATAGGCCTGGTGAGGAACTCTAGCACTATGAGTTGCAGTGGGACATGAGACAAAGAGCAGAAGCAGGGATATGTCCAGGGTTCTGGTTGAACTGTTGAGCAAACTTAGGAAGACTGAGATGGGAAGGGAATTCCCCTTTGCATGTGTTCAGTTCCACGTGCCTGTTTTGATTGGAGAACTTGAGATGCTAGTTGGACAAGTGAGTCTAGGGCTCAGAGAGAAGGGTTTGGAAAAGTAAGTTTGAGATCCTTTGGGGTAAGGAGGGATTTAATGCTGTGAACTGCCATGGATCATCACTGGTGAGAGCCAGAGCAGAAAGGAAGGATGGAAGACAGCAGTTCAGCCTGGGGAGATTAGAAAGAGAAGAAAGATCCAGTAAAGCTGGACCCATATGCTGTGAAGGAAGTAAGAGAAGCTTCGAGAGAAGGCAAGTGAGTAGTGTTTTCAGGAGGGATTTGTCGACAGCACCACATACTGCTCCGGCGCTGAATCCGATGAGGACTGAGAATGGTGGACTGGGCCAGAGAGAGTTCATCAGTAACACTGAGAGGTGAATGTCAGTGGAGTGAGAGGACAAAAGACTGAAGTAAACTCTTGTTCAGATGGAAGGCAAGGAGATGAAATCTGAATGTCTGCACACTTCTTTGGAGAGGTTTCGTTGTAATGAGTTGTAGATACGGTATGATGGCTGGCAAGGCATTTGCACCCTGGGGAGGGAGTCAAAGGGTTTCAGAGGTAGCAGATAGCACATAGCCTGTTAGTGTGCTGCCAAGAATTACCCAGTGTAGCTACATTCATTCTATAAAGTGTAGCTACATTAATTTCTGTAGAGCAATAACGGGGAACCATAAAGAGCTTTACATTCATAGTGGTACAGCCCACTGCGGCACACGTGCCAAGGTTCTGCACCACTGCTAGAGAGGGAAGAATTGTAGAAGCTAAGTCCATAAGTCTGTAATTAATTACATACTGTTGTTTACATTGTACTGTGGAGTAACATATCTTACAGTAATTAATTTTATTTCTAAAGTCAAAATGGGAAAAGATACATAATGAAAAAAGAAAACACCAAAGCAAAAGATAGTGATCTAGGATTGACAAGTGTAAAGCATATAAAGTAAAATTGGTTCCACTGACAGTTACAAAATGCAGAGACAGAAGATACTGATCGAGGATAAACAATGGAAAATGAACAAACAATAAATAAAACTGAATTCTGCTGATAATCGTGAAATTGATACCAGAATTCACCTAAATAAAGTTCAGATACTTCTCATTCATCATTTAGAGTGCATAGGCTAATTAAAACAGCAAAATAATTTGTAGTAAATTTTAGTAAACTTTAAAGGAACTTTAAAAATATTTTCACTTAAGTGGGTTACATTTTAGAAACTCAAAAAACCTAAAGGGTAATACTGTGACTAGTTTCAGAAAATCCAGTCAAAGAGTGAGGAAAAAAATTGGAATTATCACCTCCATCCCACAACTGAGCTGATCCTTTGTACATATAGTTGAAGAAACAGGTAATCTTGATACTCATCAAAGACAAGAATGTGATAGATTAGTGGCTTTAAAACTGTCAGGGCCTGAAAAGACCTGGCACAGCCAGGTGGGTGTTTCCCTGTTGCCCAGTTTTCTTCCCTAACCATTTTCCTTTCCTTCTGTATTAGCCTATGCAGATGGCCTGTCATTTCTCTTTTCTGTCATTATTATCTTCTCCTTAACCTCTCATTGTTCAGTAGTGAAATAGATTTACCTAGAGGGAAAGAGCCCAGTTTCAGTTTCTTATGCAGCCGTATTTTTTTTAATGCAGATGTAATAGGAGCAACTGACTTCACCAGAATTATACAAAACATGTTTATAGCATTAAAACTTTTTACTGGAAGAGCGTTATATTTGAGAAATTCCCTGCTATAAGTCCTTAGTACTTTTTCTTTATTTAAAACAATTGGATCATTGGATATAAAGTACTTTTTCCTAAAATACCTAAGAGCATGTTGATTCAGCTGTTTAAAAACCTACCCAATTTAGGCTGCAATTTTTTTGTTCCCTCCTTTAAAAGAGTGTTGCTGTCTTAATTATATTTAGATAGAGACATGCATTGAAGAATCCTCCAAATATATGCCTTATTTTCATAGCAGCCATTCAGGAATTTCAAAGGAATGTGGCTATGGGCACATACACCCCGTTTTCTTCCTACAGGCTGTTGCTTTCCTCAGCAGCCTACAGGAAGAAGCCACGAGTATATTTTTAGTCTTAAGCCATTGATATTTGCAAAAGGAAATATGCTCATCACAGTGATTGCTGCACATCTTGCTGGAAGGTCTGACCCTGGCTCCTGACACATTAAGGGCACTGGAAGTTTGCTCCTGTGATACTCCTCATTTCAGATTTCTTAATTTCATTAATTTCCTTCTGCTGTCAGACTTCCTGCTAGTTGATGGTGATATCTTAGTTTGTGTCATGATCATTGTCACAGACCCTCTCCTTCTGTCCGCCTTGCACATTACTGTCTTCTTTTAGCTCACTGTTTGGGGAATCCTGGTGTCATCTGTCCATATGACCAGAATAGTCCTGGGCAGCTGACGTATGCTTATGTGTACAGTTGTCTTGGCTTCTTGTGTGACTGAGCTACCACCTCTTCCCTTGGTAATTTTATTGTTATGCTTACTCTTACAGGTAGTAATTTCTAGGTACAGGCTAATACTTTAATTCTAAATGTGCTTTTTACCAACAAATCATGCAGTTACCTATGTTCTTTATTTTTTAAACATTGGTAACCAAGAAATGGGCCTATACTGTTGCTGTACTTAATTTATTACTCTAAAATATAGGCTTTGATAAGAGACTGTGTTTCATTATTATCACTGAAACAAAGGCAAGAGTTGTTAAAGAAAGGCAGGCACCCATATTATGAAAAATTTAATTTTAACTAGTTCAGAATGCTTTATTTTATACAGATATGTCGGTGATTTGTTGTTTGTTTGTATCTGATTTTCAACATAGAATAGAAACTTATTTGTGTTTTCTCACTTCTGGGCATGCACATGAGGTTGAATAGATTCCATTAAAAAAAAACTGGCTGCTTATCTTCTTGTTTATCTCAAATATCTACAATCTGTTGATTCCACTGCTTCCTCTGGCATAGACTGGGTGAGTTCTAAGATTAAATGAAGTAACTGGCTCAGAGAGGAGACAGAAGCTCTCTGTATTATTGTAAGAGAATTAGCAGAAAAGAGAAACCTGTGGTAAGTGCCGCAGAGACTGTTAAATGCCAAAGAGTGAGTTTGGTTGATCCTTCTCCTGCGTGAGTTAAATAATAAATGCAAATAAAAAGGAAAAAAGACGACAAAAAGTAGTTTGGCTATCTGGGACAGTCCTCTTCCAGTGGTAGGTGTTATTAAGGAAGTTAAGATAAAAAAATCTATTTATTAGGTAAAGTACCTAAAGGCAGAGGCTAAGAGAATAGAGTTTGTGATCATTGTGTTTTAAAGCAGGATTAAAAACTACTAAATAAAATAACCTTACATTACTATTTTTATTTGGTACAAGTTTCTCCTTCAACAAAGACACCTACTGTATGTTTATATAAATTTCTACATAAGTGTTGTGTTTTATTAAAGTAGTATTCCTTTTTCACCACACCTGAGAAGCTCCCTTTGATATTTAAAATATGGAATGTTATATACTGGACTTTGATGTATAGTATCTCATTTCCTTTGTGAATAGTTTTAGAAAATATTTGTGGTTTGGAATGATGTTCTTAAATATAATTTCACATAGCCCAAGTGCTATTATGCAACATGGGGAATTCTTATTTCACATATTAGATTGCAATTTTTCACAGAATTATTTTGATGGTATTTGAAGGTAGGTAGGTAGGTAGGTAGATATGACTAATACAAAGTAGGAACAAATGAAAGATGGAACAATATAAGATTCAAGAGGGAAACTGAGTTTTAGAATCACTGCCAGCACTGTTTTAAATTGGCCTTTTAATAATTTATTACTCTATGGCAGTGTTTTTGTTTTTTTATTCCCTTAATAAATCTTTTCTGTTCCAAACTGTGTTTCTATTTTCTCAGCTCTTTCACTGTAGTTTCCATTGTTAATGCAGAATTGATTAATTGGTATTCTGCTTTATGTTCTTTAGACAATAAATAATTGATATTTGTCTATCTAGCAAATAAAAGAGAACTACCAATTTACAAAGTAATAGTCACATCCTCAGTTCATTTTCCAGCTACCTCCACTTAGGGTGAAATACTGTTTTGATAATTGGCCAGTTGTTCATGTTTTTCATGATCAAGTGGCGTCACCACCTTTTTTTCTTCTAATAATCATTTACTCAACAAATGTTGTATGAACCAGTTAGGGCCAGAAATGTCTTTAACTCCAAGCCATAGTTGTTTAAAAAAATTATTTAACACCAGCTGTGGTCTATAATATACTGAAATAATGTAATTTATGTTGTGGCTCATTTCCTGTTGGTGAATCTTGAAACTAGTTTAGTGGATCACAATCAACAGTTCTAAAGAAATGAAATAGAATGGAGATTTGAAAACATCTTAAAACAGCATCCAAATTAGTGTAACTTCATAGAACTTGTTGGTTAACCCTTATTTACGTACCTACAGGCTAACTGGACTCCATCCTTTTCCCTTTTCCTCTCAGCGCCTCCTTCTCACAGTTATCCACCTTGGCTCTGTCTTCTTTTCGCTGCCTCTCATTCCCCATTTCCCCTTTATTTCCCTATCATCTCTTTTAGTTCTGCCTTCATCCTTCACCATGCTGTCTTTTATTGAATCTTGATTATCTTGTTCTTTTATATCTAACCAAATCACCTATCCAAGAAATCATACATTATGGAACTAGGATGCTTTTATTAAAATGACAACATTGTTACTACCATCTAGTGGTAGAATTTTAGAACAACGAGAATGGAAAGACTGAAAACTGAATGCAGTAGTTTTTTTTTTTCTAGGATTGTGCCCGGATTTCCCTAGCCACTGAATATGGTCTTAAGAAATACTCAAACCTTAATTCGAAACTTTTTTAACCTA
The DNA here is from genome assembly GCA_004365215.1 of Cuniculus paca. Classification (NCBI taxonomy): domain Eukaryota; kingdom Metazoa; phylum Chordata; class Mammalia; order Rodentia; family Cuniculidae; genus Cuniculus; species Cuniculus paca. Next base: position 10,871 of record RJWT010045800.1, read on the forward strand.
CTTTTAAAGTTCCAGTACTGAGTATGAAACAAAATATATTTATTTTGGTCCAGGAAGAAAACGCATAACTTTTACCCCATCATCCCACTTCCTGCCCTGTAAATTTCAGTATTGGCTCTAAAAAAAATAAAATAAAATGCTACTTCTGTGTACAGTGTTTTTTTGTTTTGTTTTGTTTTGTTTGCAGCACCGGGGATTGAACTTATGACCTTGCACTTGCCAGGCAGGTGCTTAGGCCACTGAGCTAAATCCCCAGGCCTTGCAGTGTTTTTTTAAACTATGGGGATTATATTTGCTGGCTAAATGGAAGCATATGTTTGCCAACTTGTGTGCTATTAGCAAGTTTCAGTAACAGCTGAACCCACTGAGCAAGGAAACTAAAGTCCTGGAATGTTATAGAGAGAAAATGAAATTCAAATGGAGAGTTACATCTCAAGACAGCAAGAATTCAAGAAGACACAATGTAAAAGAATTTGGTGAGTCTGGGAGAACTGAGATAACACTTGGAGAATTCATGAGAGAAGAATTGCTCCCTCAAGAGCTAGGAGCTTACTTCAGTAGAAATAGGGTAGGAGTACAAAGGTAGTCCTGTGACATGGGTGTTGTACTTTCCTGTAATTGCTCATATCTTTTATAGTGTTACAAATTCTCACCATCTTAGTGACTTTTCTCCTTGCTGAGACAAATACCC
>RJWT010045801.1:0-11569 GCA_004365215.1 Cuniculus paca
CTTCTGCCTTTCTCTTGTTAGGCTACTGCCACTATCCCAGATCATCTAGTATGATCTCATTAACTAAGATCATTAACTTAATTGCATCTGAGAAGTCCCTTCTTCCAAACAAGGTCACATCCATGGTTCAGGGCAGTAGGACGCTGCAGGGCCGCCAGTTAGCCTGACACAGCAGATTACAAGGAATGGGGTCTGGTTCACGTGGGGCGAGCTGGCTTTGGTGGGAGCAAGGACAGCCCGTCTCCGGTATCCGCAGAGGTTTTGGTCTGGCTGAGGCTGCAGAGTAGCAATAGTGGCGGAGAACGTGGAGTCCCTTTTGCTGCTTCTACTTCCTCAGTGAGATGAGAAAAAGGGTCATTGGTGGAGGGCGAAGATGTGAAGGACTCAGAATTTTGAGGGGAAAGAATAAGTGTACTGTGGCCTTCCCAGAGCTGGGAGAATGGATAGACTGGAGAAACATTAGCAGTGGCGCGGTGCTGAGGCCCAACTCAAACTGAGGCCCCTCAGCAAGGCTGGTTATCTCCGGCCACGATCAGCGCCTGTGTTCAGGGCAGGGAAGGCAGAAAGTCGGGTGTCTGCAGTCTGTTTTGCCAGCTGTGAGGAAGAGGGTGTGGGTGGAAGGAGTGTGCGAGAGTGACTGTCACAATTGACCAGAGCCTAGAGACACTGGGTGTGGCGCACAGGCCTGTAATAGCTGCACTCTGGGAAACTGAGGCAGGGAGACCACAAGTTGGAGCCAGGCCTGGGTAATTCAGAAAATTGAAAAATAAAACAGCGAAACCGGGAGGGAGTTAGGCAGCTGTGAGATGGTGGAAAGTGGCAGGCGCGATGGATTCCAGACTGTGGAGACCAGAATAGCAGCAGGAGCGAGCTCAGAGCCAGGGGACGGTTACCACTGGGAGAGAGGAGCCAGACCACTGAGGAGCTGCAGGTGTGGCTGGGTCTTGCCTGGGGCCCGGGTCTGGGGGCCGTGGAGGGGGCGGCAGGACATCCACTGGCATCCACTGGAGGCGTGGGTGATGGAGGCATGGGAGCTCACACTCTGCCCTGGTACAAGCTAGTCCCCGGGAGGGGCTAGTGAGGCCCCGGGTGGGTGTGAAGGTCTCTCAGGCAGGGTGTGTGGCTGCGCAGAGGAAGAGCCCCACACGGAGGAGACCTGCAGGACAGGGTAGCGCAGCAGAGAAGCGCACACAGGGTCAGACCAAGCTGTGCACGGAGCTAGCTACCTGCAGGCACAGAGGGCCCGGTGCAGGAGCTGGCTTGCATCTGCTTCTTTTTGTGCTCTCTGCTGCCGATTTTGTCAAAATGTAAGACAAGGACACTTCATTCCTTTGGCCATCTAGCAGATGAGGTTTTGCCTTCAGACATCACAGTTGCTAGAGCTCAGTGGGAGGGGTAGGCAGCTCCACCCTGCCCTTCCCCCAGGTGCTTCCCTGGGGTGCTGTTTCCTGCCCAGCTGCAGGGGCTTCCTAGGAGTCTCAGGCCCAGGGCTCAGGGTGCGGGTAGAGTGAGGGGTGGGATGAGCAGGTGGCAGTGGCGAAGGGCCTGGCTGTACTTGGTAGCTGGGAGTCCCTGCAGGCTTCAGCAGAGGTAAGCGCGACTGGTATGTTTTAGGGAGGTGGATGGACTGGGGCATAAGACCAGGCACCCAAACCATGATAGGGCAGGGCTGGGGCGTGGACTGGGAGCAGAGTGCTCACCGAGCATGCTTGTGGCCCTAAGTTCAGTCCTTATACTGCAAAAAAGGAAGAAGAAAAAAAGTGATTGGTATTAGCATCTTGTTTTAATCGTTAGAAATATTTTTCCAATTTCTAAGGAGCCTGTGAGCAACCAGTCCTCATCTTAAACGCAAGGCTTCTGGGCCTAACCTGGACACTCCCCTCCCAGCTCCATTCTGCTGCTTTCCTGGAGCCGGAGGCTGAAGCTGCGTCCACTCGGTCTCCGGGCCGGGGAGCCTGCGTGGGACGTGGGACGTGGGACTTCGTGTAGGCCGATTCATTGTCCACATCTGTCAGCTGTGGGTTCTAACAGCCACCCGCGAAGCTGAGGGAGGATCCAGGGCAGACGTCGCAGGGCACCTGGTGCCATTAGGTGCCCCGTAAATGGCAGCTTAAACCCGACAGCGCGTACTCAGTAGCGCACTGGGGCTGTAAGGTGACCTTTGCTTGCTTTTGGGAAGCGGGCAGGCTGTTCTCAGAATGTGTCCGTGTGGGGCGGGTAGAGGTGGGCACCCTGCCATGTCCTGAGCCTTTATTTGTAACCATCGCTCTGTTCCCTACACATCCATCAAGTGAATGAAATCATTTTCCCTTTCTGTGCCCACAGAGCCCGTGTAAGGTGGTCTGAGAACGGCGGCTCTGATGAACCTCCCGTCACCCAGCCCTCCACTCCAATAGCCGTGCGCAGTGTGTGTGTGGGGCAGCTTTCGGGTGAAAGCAGTGGCAGTGGGGCGCTGGCACCGGGCTGGTCATCTTCCCCGCCTCGGCCCCCCCGCCGTGCCTGAGCATCAGCTGCAGTTGCTCCTGCACGCGGCAGCGGGAGGAAGCTGTAAAATGTGGATTTGACCCTGTTACTCCGTATCTGAAACCTGCAATCGCCAAAGCCAGGGCCCCCTCTCCCCTCCGTGTCTCCCCCGGACCTCTCCCTCCACCCCCCCACCGGCCCCCTTCCCTCCCTAGTGAGTGTGATCTCCCTAGAAGGCTCCCTGGCCAATCCCCCACTTTGGTGCCATGTCCTTGTCCTTGAAGTGCTCCCCATGAGCTCACTGCCCTCGAACTCCTCTCCGGGACTGGAAGGCTAGGGCAGGAATGCACCTGTTTGGTCTCTCTTCCATCGGCCTGGCCACGCCCAACATCTGCCACAAGCAGGCACGTGCTTGCAAACTATTGTTGAAGAATAACTTCTGCACCTCCTTACTTTTCCTTTTTAAAGACAGGGTCTCACTGTGTTGCCTACGTTGGTCTCGAGCTCTTGGATTTGATGATCCTCCTGCTTCGGCCTCCCAAGTGCTGGAACTATGGGCAGGTAGCACCTCACCCGGCTACACCTACCTTTTATATTTCCTTCTATTGTGGACCTAAATTAGTATGTTAGTTTAGATCTGTTGATTGGGCATCTTCTATGGACCAGGCACTGTTTTTGGTGCTGGAAATGCAGCAATGAATACGCAACAAAAACCCTGGGCCGCAGGATGGATGCTTTTCGCTGGTGAGTCAGGAATCTGTTATGCATGCTCTGAGTCACATCCTAGCTGATTTAATTTGTTCAGTGTCCACTTGACCAATGGGAGACGGGAGCCTGATGGCAGGAGACAGGGCGAGAGAGCCTTCTACCCAGTTCCCCAGAGGAACTAAGCCCCAGCTGCTCAAAGGGGTTTTGCATTTCTTTCTCTCTCTCTCTCTGTCTCTCCTTGCCCTTCTTGCCCTTTTGCATGCTTTCTGCTCCCGATCTCTTTTTCCATCCCTATTGCATGGAGCCACTTCCCAAAAGCAGCTCTCGGGCTGTCTCTGCTTCTGGGGGAACCAAGCCGACCTGGACAGCATTTCAACTCCTCCTGTCATTTATTTCTACCTCTCTAGCTTGGGTGCTGCTGTCTTCAGGCTTCTTCGGCGGCATGGACCAGATGGTATTTGTTGTATTTTCCCCCGGTCACAAACTCAGGGTGTGGCAAATTTGAGTATATGTTGGTTTTGACCTGATCTACGGGCAGGAAGGAATGCAGTGCTGTCTGGGGCCTAGGGGAAGCCAGAGTGCAGACTCTGCTGGTTGGATGTGGGACGGAGCTGGGGACATTCTTCTTTGTGCCTAACTGGTTCCTGGCTGAGTCCCTGTGTCTGAGTTTGGTGGCAGCAGGTCAGCAGCAGCACAGGTGGCTCCAGGCTCTGACTGGCCCTAGCAGGCTGCTCCCTGCAGGGTTCTCCGCCTGCCACCTGCTCCTCCACGCAGCGGGCGGGAGGGGGAAGCAGCCCTTCCTCCTCAGTGGGACCCGTGGTCCTTCATCTGCTGCTAGTGCTGGGAGCCAGATGTCAGGACACTGTGCCTGGAAGGCCGCAGCCAGGGACTCTATGCATCAAGTGACTTCAAGATTCTGTGCCAACCTTGACTGAGTCTTGTGCATACAGGAAGTGACAGGCAGCTGGCAAATGTGCAAGGTCATGCAGCATTTGACAGAGCTGTAGTTTCAGGGTTACCACAAGCAGGATGCTTCTGTGACCATGGAGCCCTTTTCTCCTCAAGGTTTCCAGAAAGAGGGAAGGTGAGACCCATAGACGTTGGTCCTCTTAAATGACAGAGCCAGGAGGAGTCCAATCCATCCATCACACTTTAGCTGGTCTCTTCCCGTTAGCGGCCTTGCTGTTTGTCACAGTACCACAGTCCTTGGAGACAGCTCTGCCTATTTGCTGTCGCTCATTCCTGGGTGCCCACACACATTTACATCTGAGCCTGGGGAATAGCTGATGATCTTTTGGTAATAGTAATTTTGACATACTGCAGAGTCACATTTAATCTTAAGAGATGATGCATCACTTGGTGTGGTGGGGCATTTCTGTAATCCCAGCACTTGGGAGGCTGAGGCAGGAAGGATCACTATGGGTTTGAGATCAGGCTGGGCTAACAGTGAGCCCAAGGCCAACTTGAACTACACAGTGAGATCCCGTCTCAAAAAAAAAAAAAAAAAGCATCACGTAGTCTTCTTAGTTGCAGGTTTTGAAGCCTTAGTACGATGCTGTACTGACGAGTATGAGTCACCTCCCTTACTCAGATTTCCAATTTTCTCGGACCCAAGTAAATTCTGTGCAATTTTATCACTTCACCACAAGTAAGATACTTAATCCCCAAAACACAAGGATCCTTTAAACTGCCCTTTTATACTCACTGCTGTGTCCCTCCTACCCCTCCTGACGCCACAATTGTTCTATTTAGACATAAATCCAAACTTACAAACATGTTCTAGTGCACCCTGTACCAGGCAGGGTCACCGATCTGTTTTGTCTGTTGGTGTATCACTTTCCCATCAATGTGTATCTTTGCCCCCCATATCGCTTGAAGGTAAACTGACGCTTTACCCCTGCAGGGTGTTTCCTAAGGACAGAAATACTCTCATGCACGGGTGTAGTACGAATTATCAACATTAGTGACTTTAACATTGATCCGATACTTTCATCCACTACGCAGATTCCGATATTTTTCTTTCTTGCTTGCTTTTTCCTTTTTGAGACCGAGTCTCACCATGCAGTTCAGGCTGGCCTTGAGCTCACTTTGTAATCCAGGCTGGTCTCGAACTCGCAATGATCCTTCGGCTTCAGCCTCCCTGGTGCTGGGATGACAGGTGTGCACCACCACGCCCGGTTTTTGGATTCCGATTTTTTTCAACTGGAATGTCCCTTATACCGCGTCCACTGCCATTCAGGGTCCCATTCAGTTGTCATGGCCCTCGGCCTCTCATCTGGGACACTTCCCGTGCCTTCTTCCATCTTTCGTGACACTGAGATTTCGGGGGATGACGCCTCGCTCCTGCCTGGGGCTGCTCCTCGTCGTGGCTATTTCTGAGGTTCTGTCCTTGTCAGGTCAGGTGGTGCGCTGCCCAGGACGAGCCCGCGGCAGCTCTCCTGATGCCGCGGGTCCGGATTCCGGCCAGGGGTCGCCCCTCTGCCCTTCGGGGTGGTCCCGGAGCCAGGCCAGCCCGGCCGGTACCGAGGCCCGGTGGGCTCCAGCGCTGGCGTCCATCGGATCCCTGCGGCACCCGTCTTCACGGCCGGCCCGGGTCGCAGCCTCCTGCCCGCTCGCGCCCTCCAGCCGACGCCAGGCCAGAGCGCAGCCTCGGGAGCCTCAGGGAGGGCAGGCGGCTCCGCGCCCCGCCCCTCCTCTGCCCTGCCGGTCCCCTCACCCTCTGGGGGCCCCTGGTTCAGACTGCCCGGTCCTGTCTCCCTCGGGGCAGGGATCAGGCCTGAGGACCCGCCCCGGATTTGTGCTTCCGGCTGACGGGCGCGCGGGGCGGACACGAGGCTTTGCAGACTCGCACGCCGGGGACTGAACGCAGGGCCAGCGCGGAGGCGGGAGGGCTTCCTGGAGGCAGAGGCTGCCTAGGCGTCCAGTGGGCGTGGCCACGGGGGCGTGGTCGGGCGGAGCTTGCGGAGTGGGCGTGCCCGCCAGATGGGCGGGGCCTTCGGTGGCGGGCCCGGCGGGGGGCGGGGCCTGCGCGGCGCGGTGACGGCAGCCGGGAGGTGCGCGCCGCCGCCCGCCGGGAACCATGGCGAGAGCCCGCGCCGCGCGCCCCGCTCCCCGCCCGCCGCCCCGGAGACCCCGCGCGCCCGCGTCCCCTCGCCCGTGACCCGCGCTCGTGACCCCGCGGGAGGCGCCGCGGCCCCGGCGCCCTGAGTGCCTGCTCCGTCGCCGCGCGGGAGCGGAGCTCGGGCCGGGCCGGCGCAGCACGCGGGGACGGGAGCCGAGCGCATCTGCGCCGCGGTGTCGCCCTGCGCGGGTCCCGGCCGCCGCGGTGACGGCGCGACCTTCAGGAGCGTCGCAGGGCCGCGCGGGTCCCGGCGCCCGGCCTGCCCCGCAGGTAAACAGCGGTGACATCTCGTCTCTGAAGTTGTGTTGAGGGGGCGAAAGTTGGGGTGCTGCGGCCCGCGCCCCTGCGTGACCGCTGCTCCACCCGAGCACGAGAGCCCGGGCCGCCGGCGTCTTGCTCGGACCCTGTCCGCTTGAAGGCGCCGCGCAGCCGTGTCCGGGTCGCTAACCCGCGCTGCGGAGCGCACCGGGGTCGTCCCGCCGCGCCGGCAGGGGCCTCCGCTGCCCTGGGAACAAGCCGTTCGGGCTCCTCCCGGCTCCCGACTCCGGAGCAGCAGAGCGGGGCGGGCTCCGGGGTGCAGGCTCGCCCCCAGCTCGGGGACCTGAGGTGACAGATGGCAGCCTCGCCCTCGCGCTCGTGCTCTTCGACCCCTGACCCCATTTAGCGCAGAGAACCCAGACAATGTAGGGCCAGGCGCGGGCGCTGAGCTGAGCCGAGCTAGAAGCGCCAGTGCAGCGGCTTTGGTTTCAGCTTGGCCCCAGCACCAGAGCGTTTCCTGTCGGAGCCCCAGGGATCGGTGGGGTTCGGTTTCCATCACCGGCGAAGCTCTCCCCGAAGTGTCGGCACCCAGGCTGGGCGGCTGCTGCCCCCACACTCTGGTGAGGTAAGGACACTGGCCTTGGGGTAGGAAACCGGGATTCAGAGCCTGGCTCCCCTCTCTCCTGGCTCTGTGATCCGGGTTCCTAACTTGACCTAATGGTAGCATTAAAGAAACAAGTGAAATTATCTGTAAAAATTGGGGTGCTCTAGGAGTGTTTGCAGTTCTCTTTCCCACTGGAGCCCCCACACCCATAATAATACATCAGATATTATAGTAATGGTTGCCTTTTGTAGCTTATTGTACAGGTCAGATCAAATACTTTGAGAGGGCTTTGAAAACAATAGAGCATTGTTTACATCGGAAGGATTTGCCAAACTTTCAGTTTCCAAACCAACAGCATTTTACCGCTGGCCATCTCGTGGGACCTGGTTTCTGTCACTACATCCCCATCCCGGCCGTGCACACAGTGGGCCTCGCTGTGGGAGGGCTCTGGGATCAGCCCTGGCTTTCCCACATGGACCTGGTGCCCCACATGTGGAGAGTGGGCCTGGGCTTTCCCTGCCCCGTCGGCTCTCAGTGACACTCTGGTTCTGTGGTGCCACGCTCACCGAAGAGGGCCGAGGAGGCTGGCAGGCGGGTGGCCACTTCCCCCCCCAAGGCGCGGTCTCTGTTTTCCACTGAGGGCTCATGTGAGAAGGACATGGGACGGGGGACAGCTGAGGTGAACTCTGCGGGCTGCAGATCCTCAGTGAAGCCCTTGTGCGGCCCGCACCAGAGTTGTGTGCTGCATGGCTGTGTGATTTGGGACCCCTTAGCAATCACCAGCCTCTTCAAACAGCAGTGCTGATGCCCCGGTGTTTGCAGGTAGATGGACCCCAATCTGCTTAACCAGTTTGAATGTGGAAGCACTGTGATTTCTGTGGGGCAGACAAAAGCATGTCTCTCTTAGAGGCTAGAGATGGCAGGGGGACTCTGGCCACGAAGAGGTGTGGTTCTTAGGCTTCATTCTGCAGTCCTGGCTCGGGGTGGGATGGATGGATTACCGAGGAAGGGGCTCCCTTCTGACAGTGCTTCTCATACCTGCCTTCTTCTTAGGTGCGTGCTGCGGGGCCGTATGCAGCACTGAGGAGCTCAAAGTCGCAGTGACGAGGTGGAGCAGAATAGCATACACTCTGCCAGGTGGTGTGCAGCTGCTCAGAGAGAGGCTTTGTGTGGCATTATTCACTGGGAGCCCATTTAATTAGGGGTCACTCACGGTGCACCTGAGGTGGAAGAGGGTGTGGAGGGGGCAGGGCGCTCCGAAAGCCTGGTGAGGGCTGGCTTGTGCTCCAGATGGGGCTGACTTCTCGGGTGGTCCCTTGCAGCTCAGCACAGTCCTTGGCCTCAGTCTGGCTGCAGAATGGATGATGCTGATGCTTAATTTTGTCCCTGTAACCTTCAGGGCATGGAAACTCAGACAAGGGGGTTTGGGAGCGTGGCCTGCGGTTTCCAACACTTTCAGTGTTAACTCGGTGGTTTAGTCCCTTGAGGAAGAATGGAATGTAGGATTCTCTTTAAAATTTTTGATAGGAGGGTCTTGCTGTGTTGCCTGGGTTGGTCTCAAACCCTTGTATGCTTGTGATCCTGTCACCTCAGCCTCCCCATACTGGCACTACAAATGCATCCCACGGCTCCTGGTTTGGATTTACCTTGTTTTAGGATAATAAAAGCCACTTTAGTTTGTTGTCTCAGTCAGAAAACGCTCGGGGACGATGTACCTGCTCTGTTCTGAGGTTCCCAGGGGGTTCCCAGCTTAAGTATGCTTGTACCCTAGTTTGAGGGTCTTGGAACTGGTTGTTTCTAGGTTGTCTTCTAGGTCTAGACTTTATGACACACCAGGACATTCAGAAGCAGGTCATCTAGCCAGAGTGAGTGGACTGGCGTTGATACTGAGAAAGAAGATCTGATAGTGAGAGGAAGGAAGTATACTAATAAACTAAAGAACCACCAGAAGATAAATCATCTGTAGTTGGATAAATAAGCATGTGCTGTGGATATTCAGGGGACTTCAGAATCTCATAAAAAGTAATTAGTTGAAAATAAGCGTGAGCGTGTGGACGAAGTGGCTGAAAGTGTCTGCGTAGCCTCCCCTTTCTGCTTGCCTCCTCAAAGCCTGGACTTCCTTGTGAAATGGCACAAGTGTGTTGATGGAAAATGCCACTGCCTGCTGACCTGCGTCCACATGGACCAGCTCTTAGGAAATCCTGGGTTAAAGCACATCACCATAGGGTTATTCATCTTTCTGGAAATGAATATTAATTAGATTTAGGAATGTGGGGTTTTATTTCTTCTTTTTCGAGGTTTGGAGAGAGGAAGTACATATGTATGGAAGGAGAACTATGGGATTTTAGAAGTTCTCTGTTGGTCCCTGTGGGCTGCTGGTGAAATCAGTTAGTCTTTCCGGACAGCTCTTTAATATGAGCACCCTATGCCATGAGTCTGGATTATTTCGATGTCGACAGATGAGCTCTTGGTTTTTCAGTTTTGCAAAGAGTAGAATGGGTGTGATCTAGCACAGGCTTGCCTCCTGGTATTATGTGTCCTTATGAAATAATTTATTGTTCGGGATGTGGCAAAATATAAATGTCTCTAGATAACCGGGCACAGTGGCTTATACCGGTAACCCCAGCACTCTGGGAGGCTGAGGCTGGAGGATCAAAAATTTGAGTCTAGCCTGAGCAGCTTAGCAACCTAGCAAGCCCCTGTCTCAAAATAAGTAAAGAGGACTGGGACTGTAGCCATTGTGAAGGCCCCGGGTTCAGTCCCCGTACCACCAAATTTAAAGTCCCCTGGAAGGTGGGAAGTGGTCTGACTGTACTTGTACCTGCAAACTGACTTAGGAATCTCGGCCCCAGGAGCAATGGTGTGGAAACCATCCTTGGTCTGTGTTGTCTGAGGACCGCCAGGAAGCCTGCAGAGGGGGAGGACAGACTCCAAGGGACCCAGTTGGAGCCCACCTTCCTGCTGGCACCAGGCGAATATGCTCCGGGGAATAGGCGTGGGTGAAGTGCTGCTCCTGGAGGGCTCTGGGCCTGTGCGGTCCTGCCTGGCTCTGGTCCCTCTGTCCTGGCTCAGGCTGACTGAAGAGTGTTAGGTGCCCCGACTCAAGGCAGGGCCTCAGCGTCTCCTGCAGGCTCTGCACCTGCAGTCTCAGACCGCCCAGCCCGGACCTGCGCTGTTGCTGCGTCCTCAGTGGCCTTACCCCAAGGCACTGCTGTGTCCACACAGACGCGATCCTTTCAGACACACAAAGCAGGCTTTGCAGATGTTGGGAGGAGCAAGGGGCTGCGCCCCCTTTCCCTCCCTCCTTTCCCTGAAAGCTGGGCCCTGGGCTTCATTCGGCCTCCTGTGTGTGTGCAGGGAGAGGATTAGGGCTCTCAGAAGAGAGTTCTGATCCCTTCCTCCCACGCCACCTCTGCCCTTCTTTGTGCACATTGAAGCGTAACTGGGAGGGCCCATGGGCAGGGACAGCACCGCTTCTCAGCCAGTCCCGGCGGGCGCTGGTGCCACCTCCCCCACTGCACGCCCGGAGTGCTGGCTGCCAGTCTGAGTTCTGTTGAGCACATCACTCCCCCTCCCTCCAGGAGGGCAGCGCCCTGCCCACTGCCCGCTCTGCTGAGCAGACCTAAAGCACTGGGTCAGTTGGCCTGGGGTATGGCTATCTCGGGTCCGGGCAGCAGGGTGGAGCTGGATGGAGGCCCACCCAGCACGTGGCACTTGGCCCCATCCTCCAGCACCCATCTTCCTGGCAGGGGCAGAGTGCCCTGCCTGCTGGGCCCTGCCACACCACACAGAGCCGAGCAGGTACTGACAGGCAAAGTCCTTTTTCCCCCACGAGGTACCCAAGCCCTGCGAGCTGTGGGATCACAGGACAGCCCTGGCACGGTGACTGATCAAGTGTGCACTCCACAGTTTGTCATTCTTATGATGCAGGTGTACCACGTGGTAGTATTAGATCTGTCTGCATTATGGCATGGATACCACCACCGTCTCTCTCCAGAGCGTCTTCATCTTCCCAGCTGAAACCCTGCCTGTTTCTCCACTCCCAGCCCTAGCACCCCCAGTCTGCGCCCCATCTCGGTGAGCTTGACAGTGCTCGGAACCTCCCGAAGTGCAGCTGTGCCGTGGGTTGTTTGCCCAGCGCTGTGTCCTCAAATATCACGGTGTCTTGGTAGGGCACTGCGTGTGCCCCTCTTACCCTGTGTCCTCCCCCATCTCCGGGCTCTCGGGAAGGTGCTGTGGGGACCTCCAGTTGGCTGACACCTCTTTGGGCTGCTGCTTTCGGTTCCCTGGGGTACTGGGTGTTGCTGGGTCACGTGGCCCTTTGGGGCTTGACATTTGGAGGAGCCACTGGTCCATCTCGTCAGGGCTGGCTCATCTTACGTTCTCACCAGCAAGCACAGCTCTCCTGCTCTTCA
>RJWT010045802.1:0-11593 GCA_004365215.1 Cuniculus paca
GGGGGCAGTCATTCATGGCAGCTGCAAGTGGCAAGAGCAAACAGCACAAGAAAGAGGAAAAAAAGCCTCCGTCCTGACCTTATACTGTATGCCAGCTCCACCCCTGGGTGGGTGCAAAACTCACACCACCAATCCCAGCGCTAGATAACAAACCAATCACAAATGCTAGATTCAACTGCCTCCAAGATTGTCTGAGGCTTAGGGGGCCACCTAGACACAAACCATAACAGAAATCTTTGCATTTCTCATCATTAGGCATAATGTCAGTTGTAGGTTTTGTAGATACTATCAAGCTGAGAAACTTTCTCTCTATTCCTAGTTTATTGAAAGCTTTTGTCATGAGTGGGTATTGGATTTTGACAAATGCTTTTTCTGTATCCTTTGATATGATCAGGTGATTTTTCTTTCCTAGCCTGTTATTTGATGTGATTAATAACATTAATTGATTTTTGAATGATCTACCAGGCTTGCATAGTGGGATAAATCACATGTAATTATAGTGTGTATTTCTTTTTTTAGACTGTTGGAATTAATCTGATAATGTTTTGTTAAGAAATTTTGCATTTATGCTCATAAAAATACTGATCTCTAGTTTTTTTCAACTATGTTTACGTGGCTGTGATATCACAGTGATGTTGGCTTCTTAGAATGAGTTTGGATGTATTACCATGAGTACTTGAAAATATTTTATCCTTTGAACAAGACTGTAGAGAATTGGTGTCTTTTTTTCCCCTTAAATCTTGATATAATTAACCAGTGATATAATTAATCTGTGCTTGTGCTTTCTGTTTTTAAATATTATCAATTACTGATTTAATTTCTTTAATGAATACAACTGTTCAGGTTACTATTTTTTGTGTGAGTTTTCACAGATTGCTTCTTTTTGCTTGTATGAAGAGGTTGAATGTAATTGTTATCTTTTTCCTTGTTATGATTTAGATCTATAATGTGCCCCCAAGGCCAGGCATGGTGGTGCACATCTATAATCCCAGAACTCAGGAGACTGAGACAAGAGGATCACTAGGAGTTGAGCAACTTTCCCCCACTGAGCTCTTCTTTGAAGCCAACCAACCATGAACTGAGCCCTCAGAAATCATGAACCAAAATAAACCTTTCTTCCTTTAAATGCTGACTGTTGGGTATTTTGTGCCAGCAACAGGAATATGACTAATATACTCCACTCCTCTAATAGGTAAGGTTTTTTATTCCTTCAAGCATTTTTTATTTATATTTGACTTTTCTATAGCTTGAAAATGATATATGTAAGTATATTTTTTTGCATATTTGTTTTCTATTTTTGCACTTATTCTGCTTGATATTCTCTGAGTTTCTGGGTTTTGGTGTCTCACATAAATTTTTGGGAAATCCTCAGCCTGTTTGTCTCTGCCTCTGCAGCCTGTTTGCCTCTGCCCCTGCCCCTGCCCCTGCCCCTGCCCCTGCCCCTGCCCCTGCCTCTGCCCTCTGCCCTCTGCCCTCTGCCTCTGCCTCTGCTTCTGCCTCTGCCTCTCTCTCTCTTCCTGTTCCCATAATGTATATATATTGTATCTTTTGTAGTTTTCTCATAGTTCTTGGATATTCTGTTTCTTTTCAGCCTTTATCCTCTTTGTTTTTCAATTTTGGTGATTTTAATGATGGTCTCAGACTCAGAGATTGTTTTTCTCAGCTGAATTCAGTTTACTAATGAACCTATCAAAAGCATCATCTGTTTTTGTTATAGTGGTTTTTCATTTCTAGCTTCTCTTTCTAGTATCCAGAATTTCTGTCTCTCTGTTTAAATTGTCCGTCTGTTTTGCATGCTATCTACTTTATCCATTAGAGTCCTTAGCATAGTAATCAGAGTTGTTTTAAATTACTGTAAGTCCTCAACTTAACATTCTAGTTGTGAACTTTCACAGATTGGAATGGACCTCACATTATGAACACTTGTAGATAATTCATAGATGAGAACAAATCATGAGAGTGTCTCACGTGTCCACTGAACACTGTCCAGTTGTGCTGCTGTGTGCTTGCTGTGCTGTGCAATAATGTACTGTAGTACAGTGCTCATCTGGAAGCAAGAGGAAAAGCAGTGATGCAGAGGTGATGCTAGGAAGTGTAATATGATATACGCTGTATATCTGTGTCAAAGGTGAGTAAGACTCACTTTGTGGGATTTATGAACTGGTCTGGTTAATGAGTACTGTCTTGGAACAGAGCTCATTCATAAGTCAGGGACTTCCTTCCTTCCAGTACCCTTGTCATGTCTAGTTTGGATGCTTGCTCTGTCTTTTCAATTGTATTTTTTGCCTTTTAGTTTGTCTTACAGTTTGTTTTTGATAGTCAGACCTGCTGTGCCAGATAAAAAATGAATTGCTACAAGCAGGTCTTTAGTAGTGTGGTGGGAAGGTGTGGAGAAAGGGGAAGCATTCTATAACGCCATAAGTAGTTTCCAGTTGTGTAGTGAGCCTATGCCTCTGCCCTATAAATTTCAAAAAGTGTTTCTGACTTTTTCTTCCCTTAGGGTAGGTCAGGATGTGGGCTGGGCCACTGTTGAGTCTTTTCTGTCTCCCTCATTGGCCACTAGTGTGGACTAGAGGTGGCCCATGATCCTAGTCAGATTTTGATAATTATAATGATCCCAGAAAATTAAGTTCTGTTTAACAAGCTTCTTCTAAGGACAGGCCTTGCAGAGAAGAGCAGGGTACTGTGGTGTATTTTAAGATGGTTCTTTCCCCTGTTCTTCCAGCAGAGATTTTCTCTTTTACAGTGGGAACCTGATCCAGCTCCTGGAGGTAAATCTCACAATATTGTGGGTGCTGTTTCTCATGACTGGGTCCCCTGGAGTTTGTAATGCTCAGACTTGTCCATGTGAGACTTCAGCAATTTTTCAGTTACACTTCAGTTTTTCCTACCCACCCCAGTTCCTTTGGGGTTCTGCTCAACTGGGGTAAGCTATGGCTTTCTGTGGTATTCATCCATCTCTCCTATGTAGAAGATGGTGCCTCTTCTGTCTTTTGGATCCAAGAAGAGCTGTTGATATTTTATTTAGTCTGTTTGGCTTTTTATTTGTCAGGATAGAGTGGCAGCTTCCAACTTCCCTACTTGTAGAACTGAACACTGCATGGTACTATTATTTGGGGCCACTGTGACGAGTGCAGAGATCAGTTTTACATGTCTATAGCTAGACATTTTACCTACAATTGTCAGAGAAAGCCCTTATTCTGCCTTCCAATTTAATCACGAGAAAACATGATCACCCCAGATTTAGGGGTGTTCTACAGCATCTCTGGTCAATTGTTCTGTCACTGGTCCAGGCCAAGAAAGTTCACTCAAGATTCAGGCAGCCTGAAGAAAAGATATGAAGCAATGGGAATGTCTGACATGCCTTTACTATGTCAGCAGCAGGGTTAGTAACATTGAAAAGTCCCACTCCCTTATCAGTGTATATGATATCACACAAAGCCAACAAGTTGCCAAAAAGTTACATAAGATTACTCATTCACATATTCACAGATCATATGTGGGTTGTATCACATGCTGCCTCACTAGCAAGCAGAAGGCCTGAGTCCACCATCTTGGGTACCCTGACCAAACACCAGTGCTCTTCTAAAACATGAAGGTCTAGAATGATTCCACTTACATGATATACTCAAGTAGTCAAAGCAGAGAATCAAAGAATACAAAGGTGGTTGCCAGCATCTAGGGGGCCAGGGGAGGGGGTTGTTTAATGAGCAGAGTACTTCAGTTTCACAGGAGGAAGTTGATAGGTCCCCTGCCTGAGACTTGCCCAGTCATCATGGTGACACCAAATGCTGAATCATAATGGTGTCTAGCTCCTTCTTCCCAGAAATCCCTGTGGTTTCTTCTTCCCAGCTGCCTTTGCCAAACCCCTTGCGTGCCACAAATGCTCCTACCTCCTTCAGCCATGTCTTGCCGAGCAGCCTAGGTCAGCAGCCCTGTGCCCTCCCCCATCAGAGTACATTTAAGCTCACACTTCACCTTTGTCTTCAGAGAGCCAGCACAGCTGCATGGTGTGGTGACTCTCTCCATGCCCATATCTTATCTCTCTCCCCTCTTTTTCTCTGTGCTGCTTGTATCATTTTCTTGTACCCTCAGATTGAGTCAAAAAAGCTCAATCAGAAGTTAGTTACAGAGACAGGGATGGTGACACATTATGATGCATCTAATACCACTGAGCTGTATATTTAAAAATAGTAAATAAAGATGGTGAATTATATGTTCTGTTTGTTTTACTATAGTGTTAGAAAATGTGGGAAACTTCCAACACTGTCATTGTTTTGTTGCTCAGATTGGTCCCCCTTTGGCCAATGGGAACTTTTTGAGGTTGAATGCACCTATACTGCCTGTGGATACACATGTGCACCTGTTTTTATTTCTGTATCTATGAATTCATACTAAAACCTGGAACACTCATTCAGCACCAGAGTGCTTATTTTAGTCTACACCTTTTGCTTACTTGTAGTTTCTTTCTCTGATAGGGAAATTATCTACAATATAGTTCCTTGATTCACCCTTAGTATACCTAAAAAGTATCTTAAAATTGTCATGACATATCCATTAAAGAAAAAAATTACCAAATGGTGTATGTAGTGTTTGTGTACAATTCTTTTGGTCTTTACTTTCATAATTTTCAGTCTGACTACTTACTGTGTGCCACATCACTTGGGTCATCTCTATTCTTGCTAATCCTTTTAGCATGGCTTGTGATTAATTTGTATACAGTTGTACCCATTTGTCATACTCTGCATCCTTTCTTGGGCCCATCCTCTTCTTAGGTTATGATTTTTATAATTTACATACAATATAATGCACTTCACAGTGTTCTGATGGTTTTGCCACATTCAGAATTGTGTATCTGCCATCAGTATCAGACATAATAGTCCCAGCATCCACAAAATTCTTTTCTCCTGCTTCTTTGTAGTCAGTTGCCCCCATATCCTCTGCACTCCCTTTTAATTGTTCATATATTTTCTGTACACTTTTGACTTTTCCAGGAATTTGTATAAATGAAATCATACAATATGTAGACTTTTGGATTTGGCTTCTTGCACTTAGCAAAACATGTTTACACTTCATGTGTGTTTTGGGGAGAATCATAGTTCTTTGAACTGCCTCTAATGGATACATGTTTACCCTTTTACCAGCTGGAGAACATGTAAGTTGACTCCAAGATGATTATGCACAAAGTATAATGAACATTCATGTACAGTTTTTGTATTAACCCAAGTTTTCATTTGTATTTGATGAACACCCAGAAGTGGTTTCCTAGGTGACAAGATATGTGTGTGTAGCTCTGTAAGAAACTGTCCAACTGTTTACAAAGTGGCTGTCCCATTCCACATTCCTGCCAGATGCACTGGCTGTTCTGTGTCCTTACTATCTCTCCCTACCATCAGGTTGGCCTTCTTTTTCCTTGGCCATTTATTTCTTGATAGACAGTAGTTTTAATTTGAACTTCCCTAATGATTAGTGAGGTTCAGCATCTTCTCACAGACTTAGTTGCTATCCTTTATGGGTTGAATTGCATTTCTGAAAAGATGAATTTCTTACTCTTATTGCCTGTGAATGTGACCTTATTAAGAAATAGGGTCTTTGCAGATACTTATGATAAGATGAAGTTATTAAAAAAGGCAGTCATCTAACTCAGATCCCTATAAAAAGTAGGAAATTTGCACACACACACACACACACACACACACACACACACACACATAGGGCAACTCCCTTGTGGAAAGTGAAGACAAGGCTCTTACAAGCTAAGGAACCCCAAGGTTACCAGCAAACCCCTAGACCTAGGAAGAAGGAATGGATTAATTTTTCCTCATAGCCCTCAGAAAGAACCAATATTTGATCTAGGGGCCTCTGGCCTCCAGAACTAAGAAGCATTAACTCTCTATTATTTAAGCCACCTAGTTGGTGTAAGTTTATTATAGTATCCCTACAAAAGTAATTCATTGTCTATAGTTGTTGAAGTATTTGTTTACAACTGTTACCTGTTTCTGTGGTTTATTTTCCTATTATTTGCTTACCCCCTGTAAGTACTTCCTATCCACATTTTCTTGTTAATCATTATAGTCCCATAATGGCCAAAAATAAAAAGTTTGAACGAAGACAATGGAGGCCACTGGAGAGCAGCCATGTGCTGTGGTTGAGGGTGAGTTAGGAAGGGGTGATGCTGATGAAAGTCCTATGTCTGTGCTGCAGGGTGAAAGTTGGCCCCTCCACATAAAAGAACAGAGTAGACAGAGAAAAAAGTTTAAGCCTTCTTAACAAAATAAAAATTTGACAATGCATTGGACACCATGGCCCTTTATGTCTTTCAAAGTTTGCTAGCTCATGATTTCAAGATTGACTTTCCTGTTCTCTGCTGGATCTACAAGGCTTCCTCTCTCCAATGAGTGATTCTCAGAAAGCTATAGGTTTGTGGTTTGGCATGAAAGAAAACCTATCTATTAGCTAGAGTAAGCAGCTGGGGTGTGAGATTCCAGGTGAACATCCTCTCCATTCTTCTTGGCATGAAGATGTTTGTTTTTTAATCATACTTTACTTTTGAGAACAGTTTTAGGTTCACAGAAAACTGAGTGGCGAGTACAGAGACTTCTCATATTCCTCAAGCCCACACACACACAGACATCCCCCTCTACCATCAGCCTATGGTCAGAGGTGCACGTATGTTACCAATGATGAACTCATGTGGACACTTTGCCACCCGGAGCTCATAGTTGACATCAAGGTTCACTCTGTGTTGTCTGTGCAGTTTTTAAAAAATAAACCATAAAGCCTCCATTTCTAACTTCTGAGTCTGGTCTTATTTTCCTCAACAAGAATATAAAGAAAGCCAAGGTGAAAATGGGTTAGAGTGGATGTAGAAATTTCCTACCAACTTTTTCCCAGAACCTGGCAAGTTGCTATATAATATTAAGCTTCAAGGGCTATTAAAATGTGTGTGTGTGTGTGTGTGTGTGTGTGTGTGTGTGTGTATCTGTCTGTGCCTGCACAGTATTTCACGGAGGCTAAAAAGAGGATGAACCGGAGAGTCTTAGTTTTGCACTGCTGCTACATCTTGGAAGTCTCTTTAACTGGTACACAGGAAAACATGTTGTGTACCTGTGTTCATGCTAGTCATTCCCACTCTTCTTGAGCTGAAAAGTTCCTGCTTTTAAGATTCAGTCAGTGGTTATCTCCCATAGGGAAGGCTTTGCTGAATTCCCAGCCTGAATGTCTCACACTGTACTCTGTTCTGATCTCTATTTTCATACTTATTATATTACATTATAAGGCAACATCATTTTTTCATCATTATATCCTCAGCCTATGGCATTTGCCTCAGAAAACCGCAGTAGATGGCTTATTAAGAGTGACCTTTGTCCATGGAGGAGACCAACTCTACCCACATTATATAGGAATTTGACACCCAGCACTAGAATATGGGCCAGGATAAGAGTGTGCTGTCATATTATGTAACTTTACATTTTAACTGGATAATAATGCTTTCTACTTAAAAATATAAATATCTATTTATGTACAGGTTAACCTAGTCCAAAATTTATTAAAATGCTTTCTTTTCCAAAGAAATTTGATGTAGAATTGACTGTACAAAAATCCAATCTTTTTATTGATTTTATTAATATTGCATACAAATGTAAATATAAAGGCTAATAAATGTAAATATAGAGACAAATTACTTTCAAATAATCAGAAATATTAACCAAATATTTATTAACTTATTCTCGATAAAGTATATATTTTGAAATAATTGTGAAGTCATAAGACAAAAGTTCACTTTATGCTAAAATAAACTGTATTCTTCCATGATGCAACCATTTATTTATAAAAACTCCCAGTAAGAGTCTAATTCATTAGGAAATTTCCAGCCTTTGAAAGTGTAATCTGTTATTGCTGACTTCTCTCTTTTCTTCCCTTCTTAGCATTTATCTTCTTGCTGCAAGTGGTAAATGAGTTGATTATGCCCCTTACCGGGCCTAGGTCTACTTTTGAACAGTGAATCTAGGTGTGGCAATTAGGGACATAATCACTCAGTTTATTCTGAAGACTTCTTCGGAGCTGTCAGACTTCCTAAATAATTACCCTAAATCAAAAGGATGAATAAGGTACGAAAAGTAATTGAGTGATTAATCATTAACAATCTCTTATAGTTGTGCTTTTATGGATTAAAGTGTGTTATCTGATTTGATACTCAAAACAAACACTGTGTGAGGTATGTGGAAAAGAATCCTGTTACACATGAAGACCCAGAGGCTCAGACATAGGAGTCACTTGTGGAAGATGGCACGAACAGAAACTCATGGTACTAGAACCAGAACTCCGTCCTCTGGTTCCTAGCCCAGAGCTTCTCCTTGGCACAATGCAGTACCTCTCACTACTATGAACATGGTGAGGAGCAGCAACCTCACACACAGTATTACAGGTGACTTGCAGCCTGAGGAAAACAAATCCCTATTGCCATGGAAGGGAACTCCTGTTGTTTTCAGTGTTACTACAGATAGTCCCAACGTGCTTGATAAATGACAACTGGTATGTGAACAACCATACAATTACCATAATTATAAACAAAAGTATAAATGGTAATAGATTAAGGGCACATTATCAAACATGTCAAACAGTATGTTAAGTATTAAAACAGTTCAGGTAGGAATATTCAACTTTCGGAAATACACATTAAAAACAATCTTGATGAAGATATGAGTACAAAGTCAATTTTAAAGTCTGATCTCTAATACATTTTACAATTTAGTTTTAAAAGCTAAATATAGCTCTCATAATTTTCTATTAAATTTGAGATTTCCTTTGGAAAACCAATGCCTTGTTAGCTTTCTTTCAAACATGATTTGATGATTAGAAAGCCTTCAATGCAGGAGTGATCTTGCGGAAGAATTTATGACCTTGGAAATTTGTATTTTCAAATATATAACCTGGAGGAGTGGGATAGCTAGCTGGGCAGATTTCCTGTCTCTTTGGAGCATACTCTATGGAGTACATGGTGACATCATCAAATGGAACAGAACTCTTCAATGCAGCATTTAAAGGTTTGCAGCTCTTGGTTGGAATCAATTCATGTGGCACATAGTGAGATTTGGAAGTGCTTAAACCATCAAATTTTCCAGATGGGTTGGGAATCTGCTGCTCTTGCTTAATAAGTCCTGGACGACAACTTTCCCATGCTGGAAAATCTTCCTTCATGGTGCTTTTTCCTTGGAAAGGAAAATTATTTTTTCTTCTGTGAGAAATTGGCCTGATGGGAACAACACGGCTGGCCTGATAAGGAACATAGTCAAAATGGCTTGTGCTGTGTAACTGCATGCTTCCTGTAGGGGGCACGTACTCTGGTACCTTCTTGACTTCAGGTGGTGGGATTTCCCATGGTTGGAAACTTTCACGGAATTCAGTACTTCCTTCAAAGTGAGCATTGTGGGTCACTCTGGTGTAGGATGGTCTGCAGATTTTTGCGGTTTCACCAACAAGACCTTGAAAGTCATTTCGGTGAGTGGTGAGATTCTCAAAAGGCAGGTCATTTGGCTTGTAAACTTCTTTTGGTCTGGCAAACTTGACTTCTAGTTGATAAGGTATATAGTCAAGGCGATGACTTGTGTCACCATTAAAAGGTGCTGTGGAATGTCTGGGCACAGAAGAAGGCTTAAATCTTTCCCTGGGCTTTGTCTCCCAAGGAACATAGTCATCCTGAAATGTGGTTGAGTTGCCAAATTTCACAGTTGGGGGATGGTAAGTTTGTTCTGATTTACAAGGTTCACTTTTTTGAATGTTCCAAGATCTATAATCATCTTAAAAATTAAAACAAAACATTTTTAAATGCTGAGAAAACAACTATCTTCTAACTATCATAGTTGATTTCTCATTGCTGAACATTCTTCATTTTCTTTAGAAATCCAAATAATAGCATCAAGAATGAAATTTCTGATTCTTTTCAGATTTGTTCTTTTTTCTTTATTTCCATTTTTCTCTACTCATCTCCTCACTTTTGTATACCAAACTTTCTACTTTCAGATTCATCTAATTACACAGAAAAGTATGGAACATCTGAGCCTGGTTGTAGATTACTGAAAGCCAGAAGGACTCTGTTACAGGTGAGGACAGAGTTTAGGAGATTATGGTCATATCCTCAGGAAGTGGCTAGCATTTTCACTGTAACTCAAAATGCTAAGGTAAGCCACAAAATCCAGGGGTTAAAGTCAAGTGTCCTGATATATGGGTAAAAATGATATGTGTATTACTCCTTGCTGTAGACAGACTCCTCCACAGACAGGAAATTTCTACTAACTTACACTGCAGGAAGATCATGGGACTCCTTCAGCAAGACAGGGTAACTTGTACTATCCTAGAAACATCACTGACTTCAAATCTTCCTCTTCATGAAATGGACTTTAAAACATTCTCAAAAGAGAGAGGGCTGTCTCTAGGCCAAGGGCCTGAACTGAATGCTTTCAAAAACTAATTTGATGAAGAATTTAGAAGTAAATAGGCAAGCTAAGATCTGAGATTTAGAAGATCAATACCTTAAGTCTGCTTCCTACAGATTACCTAGACCATGGATGGAAGACTGCAATGTTTATACTTCACCTGAGGGTTCTTTAGATTATTTCTATATGAGAAAGCTAATTTAGCTGAGGAATACTATAAAATTGATGTCACAAAAATATAGGTATTTCTAAATAATCTATAAAAGACACACTTTTATACATAATAATGTATTCAAATATGGACTGAGCACTGTCTATTGGAATAGCCAAACCCTGAATGCTCATTATACGGCTATCTCCTTCAAAGAGAAAACTTCCTCATCTATAGGTATTGCTGCCAAAGGGACCAAGGTTCAGATTAATGATTATGCCACTTATGTTTCCATAAGTGTGAGTGCCTGACTCAAGAGCAGACCTTCTTTATGTTTCCAGAGACCCGTGAAATAAACTGGTGAGAAAGGATGAGCTAGATCAAGCAGTCCTGTTTTGGGACCTAAAGTTGAGAATAAGGAGACAGACAAATCTAAAAGGATATCAGGAGGTAGTGCTGGAAAGCAATGGTAGGCAGAAGTTATATTCAAAATAGTCTTATAAGGATACAGAAATGATAAATAACCAGAGAGGTCAGTTCATAGAGTGGCAAACAGCACATGTGTAAAGAGAAGGGGAGGTGCTATAACAGAAACCCTGCAACTCGTGGGAAATGAGGGAGGATTTCTTCTCTCAAGCTGCCTCCATACCTCACAGCTTTCCATTTCCAGTTCACATGATACTTTGCCACAGTCTTTTTCCTGAGGTACTCAGAAAAAAATCTCTGTTCTTTCTAAACGTAAGTATAAAATTTGAACATCACATTGCAATAACTAAAAGGAAATTAGAAATGTTACTGGAGGTCTGTAATTCTACACAGTCATACAGGGAGAGGTCTTGCTGCCAAAATGACTAAGAGAAAAAAGATGTTCAAAAACAAGGAAAACAACTGGGTATGGTGTTGCACACCTGTAATCCCAGCTACTCAGTAGGCTGAGGCAAGAGGATTGAAAGTTAGAGCCCAACCTGGACAACTTAGAAGTTGTCAAAATGAAATGGAAAAAAAA
>RJWT010045803.1:0-11573 GCA_004365215.1 Cuniculus paca
TGTGTAAACACCGCATTGTCTCCCTAGTGTAAGAAACTGAAAGACTCAATAAGATAGGAAATTCCCTATAAATATGAAAAAAAGGTTCTGAAGTCCAACAGTGCTTTTATTCTTTGATTTGATTGGTTTAAGTCCCTTTCCTACAATTTGATTGCAATATGTGAGAAAATAAGAGCAGCTCTTTTGAAAAATGGGACACTATGGTAGCCATCGCTGGTTTCTTGTTGGCCAACTTGATGGCCTGTAGTGCTCTTTTGTTTTATCTGGTTTTGTATTACTTTGTTTTGATTGAGTTTATTGTCTGTAAATGTATGAACAACCATTTTGATGAAAGCAGGAGGCACTGGGGTAACCATAGTTAATCTCCTGTTGTTATGTTTTGAAGACCTGTGTAGCTTTCTGTGTTCTGTTTTGAAATGCTGTATTGTGTTTGACTCTATTCTGTTTTCTTTTGCTTTTTTTGTTCTGTTTTGTTTTGTTTTGTTCTATTCTCTTTAAAATAAAAAAAAGGAAAAGGATGCAAGAATGATCTGCACTAGACATATTTATCACACAAGTTTTGAAAAAAAGTATTTGGTGAAACAAGGTTTATCCTTTAATGCTTCTCAGAATAGGTCTGAAGGCTTCATTCAAGTTTCCAGAGATGTCTTGGAGGAAATGAATCTCTAGAGAGAATTTATGTCACTGAAAAAAACCTCAACATAATTTTTTATAATTTGATATAATGGAAATTTTTGGAAAAAGTCACCTCTACCATTTAATAAAACCTTTGAATACAAGCATTATATATAATTAGCTGAATCCCCCCAAAGCAAATAATGATCATTTATTAATTATATGTGATTATTTTATTCATACTTCTGTATCTGCCAGATTGCTAAAAGAGAAAAAATCATATTTAAAAATATATATATGTAAATATATGTCTATAACAGTGTAAGATTTAACCAGTTAATTCTATACTTATATAACTATAAAAAGTCATCTATCAATGAGTGGTTTACATTCTAAAGTGTAACAGTGATAATTTGTTTGTTGTACCCACTAGTGGATTTATATTTGAGTACTGAATACATTCAAGCAGAACTGTTTAAAAGTTATGGGAATATCAATGTAGCAGATAATTAAATGTGCACAGAATCTATTAATGTGTGTAATTAAGACAGAATATTATTGGAGTTCATTATGAAATTATAATATACTATAGTCATACTGAAAGGCACTGCTTGTCATGTGGTATTCCATAATTATGGCCAAGTAGTTCATAAAACATGAAGTTGCAGTGATTAAAACAATTAAAATACAGTTAGGCCAAGTTGTAAAAGTTGTAATAAAAATATTAGCGAATCTAACTGTGAGCACAAGAACTAGATTTTAGCATGCAACATTTCTTTGGAAATGGATTAAATTTATTCTATTGCACTGTTCTCAATTAGCAAGAGATGGCAGTGGTTCATTCCACTCAGTAATTGTTAATGCAAGATGTTGTAAAATACTTTTATGCACTTGAGAACTGCTAAATTTAAATGGAAAATTATAAGAGAAAGCATGTAAATAAATTTATAAGTAATGTTGCTCATTGGCTATGTAATGTCTCTATGCCTCAATATCCTCATGTGCAAGCTGGTGATAATGCTCAAAAGGTTTTGTCATGAGAAAAAGTTCTCTCTCTCTTTCTTTGTGTATACACACATATATTTATCTGGTACATAATAAACAGTGAATGTTGGCTGCTATTACTACTACAATATTATTACAGATTTACTGTATTCCTTTTCTTCATACACATTTTATTTCACAATCTGTTGAGAACCCAGAAAATGGCATTTTCTTGCCTTACTGATTTAATGCAGTAGGCAGGCACTCTTTCCTTTTACAAGTATAACTAAATAGAATATAGGACTTGAATGGCCTTTGAAGTTGGTCTACAGATGGTATGTGAACTAATTGATTACTAAAATAATTTTTCTTCATTTGTTTCATTATTCATTTTAAACAAAGAACAGGAGAGCTCATATATGCCACCATTTGTCTTCACAGAGATTCATTTCTAACCTAACATGATGCTGAAAATTTATCTTGTTTTCAGAGACTTTCAGAAAAGGATACTCTATGAGTTCCAATAATCTCCTCCTCTCTCTCCTGTATAATCAATATTCCTGTGGTGATTTCAATCAGGGTTTTTGTTTTGTTTTGTTTTTGAGTGTGTGTGGAGTTGTGGGATAGAAACTACAATTGGAGTGAGTTCAAGATGAAAGGAAAGAAAACAACTGATTTCAGCATGTTATGAGCATATATTTTGGGAAGATTTGTTATAGTGTGAGAGACATGGCCCTGTACAGAAACTCATAGATAAAAAGAGTTTTCTTTGTTAGCTAAAATATTTATCAACACAATGAACATTTACTTCACAATGAAAAAAAAGGAAAAGTTACTTATGTCTCATGTTCACTATGTGTCTGGAAGGCTTTGAGGAAGAAAGAGCATATCAGAGTAGTCCACAAGAAAAACAAAAAGGCTATGAGTATGCTTTAGTACTCTTCTATTTTCTACTATCCAAGGTCTACTGCTCAAGTTACTTACACTCTCAGCACTTGGGGGATTGAGCCATCTCTGTTATAACAATCCTGACTCCATACTGTGATATGGAAAGTTTGATTCAATACTGAGAGTAAATTGAAAAACTGGAGGTAGGGAGAGAAAAATGTCAAATGAATCTCAAAAGTTGCAGAACTTCATCACTCAAGTATTCCTTTCCTCCAGCATATTTAACTCTTCTTTAGGTTATTTTATCCTTTGATTATACCTTCTTTTGGTTATTTTTATGCTTTTTTCATATGGATTTTTTGGTTCCCTCATTAATCTTTCTAGGAAATAAACCCTCACAAAACAGGGTTTGGGAGCTAGGTTGCGATTTGTTGTTTTTGTTATAATTTATTTTATTTCACTGTTTGTCTTAGTGACTTTTCTCACTGCTGAGAGAAGATACCTGACACCCAAAGTTAAAAGAGAAAAAAATTTATTTGACTTACAGTCTGTAGATGTTTCAGTCCATAGTTGGCTGGCTCCAAGGCAGAGTGGCACATGGCAGAGGGGCATCACAGAGGAGAAACATTTCATTGGAGGCAGAAGACAGCAAAAGCAAGCAAAGGATGACTGCAAATCTTTCTATCCCTTATATCTTATCCATGATAGTTAGGGCCAGATAACACTCACACCCTTAATTCTAGTGCTCTTGGTCCTAGAATTCACAAATCAATTCTAGTATCACATACTCTAGATCTAGTCACCTCTAAAACAAAATCCACCTATGACTGCATGAGGCTTTGGGGGGAAATGCAGACAAGCCATAACACTGTTCTATCTCTAATTCCTGTTATATATTAAATGCTCAATAGTTATTTGTTCAAGGAATGAAGCATTCTGGAAAATGTGTCCATATTAGAGAAAATAAAACATAGTTATATAGTTTTAAATCAAATGGCGATAAAACTACACTACAGCCAGTCCACCCATACTAGGTAAGTAAACGAAGACATCACCTCCTTCACAAGTCTTTGTTTCACCATTGGGCCCCACCATTTCAACTTGGAAACCATTTTGAAGACGTATTTATTTTAATAAAAATATGCTTTTTCATACTGAATCTTTATAGCAAGAAGATGGAGATGTCATTGCTAACAGGGAGAGAAAAAGACCTCTGAGGTCTCAGCTTATTCAGCTTTCTTAATTTGAGAAATCATTAACCACTAAATTAATGCAAATATAATTTAATGAAATGTTTCTCATATTGCAATCATAAAATATTCCTGCAAAATACCACTCTGCACTTAATAAATATAAAAGCCAAACCAGAATATGCCACATATTGATTTTCAAAAATACAAATATTACCCACAGACTCCTCAAACAATTCAGGCTGCAACAGTAGCCTCAAAGGTCATTGTAATTATAATATGGGTTTGAATTGATTTAGCATCATCTTTGTCAAATGGATAGCAACAAATTTAATGATGATATTTTGCTTAAAGTGAAACCGCATTACAAGATATCAGAGGAAAACAATGTCAAAAATACAGCTTATGTGTTCATTATTGAAGTCTCTTTTTTATTAGTGTATATTAATTATACGGAATAAAGAATACATGCACATAATATACTTTGTTCATTTCTGCTGCCCAATTGTTTCCCTTAGTCTTTGCTTACCACGTCTCCTCACTGTTTTGATTACTTTGTCTAGGCGCAAGCAAACCAGTGTTTCTCAATATGTGCTTTTCAGAACAAAGTACTGATATTTAGAGTACAAGTTTAGAAATGCACATACCATTTTGACATCATTACACCATCTATGTGCATGATATTTTATCTGGCAATTTTCTAGCATGTTATAAATTCAATACACTGAATTGGGTATCAAGAACTGATTAGAATTCTTAATAAAAACTAACTGAAAAATAATATATGACTATTTTAAAATGGTGTGTATTTGTAGAGCATAGGGAGAAGACTGCTTGAAATGTAGTATGGTATATGATAGAGGAGAATTGAAAAATCTAATGTCTCTAAAAAACACTGCTTGAAATTAGAAGTGTAAAATTCTAAAGACTGAGGCAAAATGACGAGGCATGGTAATACCCAAAGAATG
The DNA here is from genome assembly GCA_004365215.1 of Cuniculus paca. NCBI lineage: Eukaryota > Metazoa > Chordata > Mammalia > Rodentia > Cuniculidae > Cuniculus > Cuniculus paca. Next base: position 4,646 of record RJWT010045803.1, read on the forward strand.
GGCTTTAGTGATTATCTTGGAAATTTGAGTGCTTTTAACATATATTTTCTTTGTGTGACTGTTTGGAATTAAGAGAGTAGACAGTAGTATGCACTGGCTTGAATGAAGAAAATGTTATCTTGAAATATAAAAATAAGATTATATACAGAATATCAAAACTGTCACCTTCTCAGAATGATATGAGTAATACTAGATAGCTGTGGAATTCACCAAATCATAAAATCTTACTACATTTGAAATTTCTGAAGCCCTAGCAAAGTGTTTAAGACATGCAAAAATGTTGTAAATGATAAAAATAAAATTCTAACAATTAAGTGTAACTTTAATTACAGGGAAGTTTTGCATAGCAGGTAAAAAAGGAAATCTTGAGTAATCAGCTATACATTGAGTTCTATAAATATAACCACAAAAAGATACTGAATTTCATTTTTTTTGTTTGTTTTAACATGCAAGTATCTTTTGTCTCTTGTAATCCAAATAAAATACTAACTTATAGAAGAAATCATTACATAGTGTCTTACACAGACATTTGAGATTTTGAACATTTGTCTGTTTTGTCAGTTATCTTAAATCTTTTGCTGATTTCTTAGAAATCTAGGATATAATTTCACTGCAGACAGGAAGGTTCTTTTTCTTTCTACCTTGGTATTTATATTTCTAGCATATGAGAAACTCTTTGAACTTGGAACCTGTATAAATCATTAAGTGTTCTTAACTCTTTACAGTAAGAGTGGTTCATGGACTTGGACAAAATTGTAATATAATAATAATGTGATAGTTAATTTTATGTGTTAACTTAAAAAGACTAAGCAATGCCCAGATACTTGATAAAGTAGTACTTTTGGGTTAGCATTTGAATCAGTGTACTGAAAACATACAATGCAATGTTGTAAAGTTTTTGCAAAAGTTGAATACGTAACTGTCCTAGCTAAGGTGGCCAAAAGTCATCAACACAGTCACTCAGTTTGAGGTAGAAGAAACGAATTTTAAGTTTAAAAATATAAACAAACAAACAAACAAACAAACAAAAAACGCATAAAATTAAAGGAGAAAATATAAGGTAAGATAGTTGCAGAAAATATGAGATCTTAATACCTTAGTATTTTCTATCCAAATCCCTGAATGTCTGATATAGTATATATACAACAGAAAAAATCAGGGGACTAAACGAAAACAAACGAAAGCAGAGTAAGCCCCAAACACCCCAAAATTTGTGATTTTGTTCCCTTATGTGTTCTTTTGTTTCTTTGTGTGGTTGCTTATTTTGTTTTAACTGGAGAGCATTCCTAAGTTTATTTGCAATTTAATCAACAGAGAGTTGAAGTCTTGGCTTGAGTTATGAAAAGATGAACCAAAGGTTGACTGAGAAACCAGAAATGTAATTTCAAATAACCAAGAAAACCACAAAAAACAAAGCACCAAATAAGGATTCAAACTCTTCCCAAGTCCTTGCCTGACCATGAACCATATGAGCCTAAGGAAGACTGTCAAGTAACCACAGTAAACAAAATAAATTAAGCATCTAAAACTGAAAATAGCAGGGAGATACTAGCTACTGTACATGCTATGAAAAAGAGAATACACAGTTTGAATCTTTACAAATTAGTTGCCATTAGAAATTTTAAAACATAGATAAATGCGTCTCTTAAAAAAATGAGAGCAGCATTTGGACTCACAATATTCTGAAATATCTAATTTTCAGCTCAAAACAACTGGACAACTGGAGATGAAAACAAGAAAGAGAAAAACTAAAAAGGGTAATGACCACAACAGCTAGATATACTATCTTCAAATATTCATAAATGGATCTGAGAGAAAATGAGAAATTTCTGTAAAGAAATAAAAACTATTTTTAAAATCAAACTGCAAAACTTAAATATTAGAGACATATATCAGGGATGAAGAAACTTATTTTTAAAAACTGCATTCATCAAAAAATAATTATAGAGCCACCCATTTGAGACTCCTCCTGTCTCTCAGGAGCTATTCCTATTCCCCATTCCCCATTCCTAATCTCCAATAAATTTTCCTACTGTTAACTTCAACACAAAAAGTAAATAAGTTACAAAGAAAATTATAAAATATCTTGAGCTAAGTACTAACAAAAATAATGTCTGTACAAACTTTCCAGGATGCAGCTAAATAGTAGTTAGTGGAAAATCTTACACTGAAATGCTTTTATTCGTAAAAGAAAAATCTAAAATCATTTAGCTTCCATCTTTAGAACTCAAAACAAGAAAAAAGTAATTTAAATTAAAAGTGTACAGAATAATGAGGATAATAAACATAAGACTAGACATCAGTAACAATAAGGAATGAATTGAAACTAAAAGGTTTTTGAAAATATTAAAGTAGTAAATCTTTTACTTTCAAAAAATTACCTGTCTTCATACTTAATAATAAAAGATTGAATACTTTCTCCTTACAATCAGGCAGAAGAGAAGAGAAACAAATTCTTTTTCATCACTTCATTCAACATTTTAGTGGAGATTCCAGCCAGTGCAATAAAGGAAGTAAAAGAAAAGAATGCATTTTGTAAAGGAAGAAGTAATAGCATCTTTAGTTGTAGATGAATATGCTAAATTACCTACAAAAATGTGTAAGAACTAATAATCTAGTAAAGATACAACATGTAAAATACATATAAAAATAACTGTCTTTTTACCAATATTAAAAACTGTAAATGGAATTAAAAATATTTTTCCATATACAGCAATATCCAAAAACATGAAGTGCTTAGGAGTGTAGTTAACAAAATATGTATAGATGTTAAAGATGTATAGATTTAAAACTGCATAATACTTTCCACAGAAATAAAATCAAATGCAAATGTATGTCACTCTCTTCATTTAGGAAACACAGTCTTTCACTTACACAAAATTGATCTTCATATTCCACAATGATCAAAACAATTGTAAGAATCTTTGAGGAAATTAACAAAATGAATAAAAATTTCTGTAAAAATATAGATACAATAATCTAGACTATCACAAGCCTTACTGAAAGCAAACAACTAACATGAGACAGTATCAATACCAGATTTAAACACTTAGTAGATAGCTACAGTAATACAAATTATACAATATTTTCCAGAAGGTATAATAGATCTGTGAAACAGAACAGAGTCCAGGACTAAACTCCTATATGTTTGTTTAATTGTCATCAGAGTTTATAAGGTCAAATCTAAATCTATTCAACAAATGGTGTTGAAATTAGTATGAAAATAATCAACTCAACTTCTAGCATCTCCAAAATGTCTTTTTTGGTACCAAGGATCAAACTCGTAACCTGGCACTTGCCAGACAGGCACTTATGCCACAGACCTAAATCCCCAGTCAGCATCTCCAAAATGTTAAGAGTGACTGATATATGTGCGAAATTAAAAGTACATGAATTTTAATAAGAAACAAAAGAGAAAGTTTTGCAGTCTTCAAATAGGCAAAGATGCCTTTCTTTTCTTTTTTTTTTTTAAGTAGAAATAAGGAAGGTTGAATCTATGGATTAGGTAAAAGTTGAAACTGAACATTTAGAGCGTCTCAACAAGCACCAAATCAATTATATTGTTTTTTTCTACTTTTCACTTAAAAACCATCTGGGACTGTCATGTCGCCTCAGCCTATCTTTTTTTTATTATTATTATTTTAAAGAGAATAGAACAAAACAAAACAGAACAGAACAAAACAAAACAAAGCAAAAGAAAACAGAATAGATCAAACATAATATAGCATTTCAAAACAGAACACTGCAAGCTATATAGGTTTTCAAAACATAACAACAGGAGATTAACAATGGTTACCCTAGTGTCTCTTGCTTTCTTCAAAATGGTTGTTCATAAATGTATGAAAGACGCCTTTCACAGAATACCAAACAACAAAATATTCAAGACCAAAATCTGTCCAAACTAGAACTTTCTGATCTTGAAAGATATAATTAAAATATGAAATTTCAGTCAGAGGAAATGTATATATTACATAGATTTGACAATGTATCTTTGTAAGAAATACATAACTGAATGATAAGAAAAATTACCTGTTTTACAAAAGCAGCTGAAGAGTTGGACAGATAACTCACAAAAAGAAGAAATAAAATTGGCCACCAAATACATTCAAGGATTCCTAATACTATTGATCATTATGAAAATGCAACTTAAAACAATGAGAAACCACCAGCATAGCTAAACTATAGCAAGATATTATTAGAAAGGCTAGCATGCAAAATATCAACAATTTCAAATGTTGATAAGGATAAGGAACACTGGAATTTCCATGAATTTTTAATGGGAATATGAAATATTATGGCCACTACGAGAAACACTTTGCATGATTGTGGAAGTTATATGTGTCACTTACCATCAAATCCAGTAACTTTATTTCTAATTGAATAAGAAGAAAATCCACTCAAATACTTATATGAATGTTCACAGCTTTATTCATAACAGGAAAAAAACAAATGTAATCAAAGGTATGTATACCTATTCTCTCAATAGATGAATAGATACCCAAATTGTAGTGCATACATACAATTAAATATACCCTGGAAATATAAGGGAACACTCTCCAATTGCATGCAGAAATTATTAGTATATGAAACTACTTTAGACTGAGTGGAAGAAGTCAGTTACAAAAGATTACATTAGTTTTTGTATGAAAGTTTAGAAAGGCAATAATTTGCCTTGACAAAAACCAGGTTAGTAGTTACTTTAGGCTAAAGTTGGAAATAATGTGTGACCCTGACTGTAAACAAGTATAATACAATTTTCTGGGTGGTGAAAATGCTCTGGATATGATTTTAAAGATAGTTACATCAAATGTAATTACTTTGCTGAATTTAGTGAAATTGTTTACAATGGGTGATGATTCAGTGTATATAAATTATATTTTGAAAAGATTGTTTCTCTAAGGAAAAAGTACAGTTAAATAGAAATGTATAATTAATATTTAAAAAATAAGTCTAAATATAAGTAGTTTAGGGCTGAGACAGTGTGGTCATCATTATAGATATTTGCGTTTCTTCCCTCTTTTACTACTTTATTCTTAACATGTTTTCTTCTCAGGAAATAACTTTTCTCAAGACAATTATCGCATCTATATTCCAGTCAACACAAAATAAAGCATTGTTGTAGTCAGGGATTGCAAGGAAAACAGTTGCATACAGGTCACATATTTACAGAATTATTTTATAATAGTGACCCAAATAGTCACCCAAAGAGTTAAATACAAGAAGGGCAGGAAATCTGTCCACATATTAAGACCCAAGGAATCCAACTGAGAGCCTGGATTCCAAAGCAATGTCCTGCATGAGTCCATCTGAAGACTTTAGAGCCCATGACAAGCCCCCACAAGTCCAAATGGAGGACTAGAGCCCAAGCGAATGACTCGTGCATGTCTGTTTCATCTCTCTAAGCTGGGAAGGCCCAAAGGTCAGAGGTGGAAGCTAGAAAGTCTGTGACAGCAGGATGAAAGATCTGTGCCAATATGATGAGGGTTGTATACTTTACTCAGAAAACAACCCTCAAAGTAAGGAGCAGGGCTCCTGTGAAAAGTACCACAGCCATGCTCAGGCACAACAAGGTCCTGAGCTCCTGTGATGAGAACAGCAGAGTTCATATCTGGAAAGAAGCTCAAACTCTTCCAGGAGAACCAAAGGCAACAGGAGAACCAGAAACACTAAACTCTTCTTCTTTAGTTCTCTTTCTTATCTTGGCAACAGCCCTCATGTGAGCCATTCACGTGTGGCACCATGCTGATTCAGTTCAGCTGGTATTACAAGTTGACCATCAGTTATCAATTCACTGCAAACATAAGAAGGGCATGCCTTCTTCCTCTGTTTAAAGAAATATTTTAAAATTTTTTACATCACTTTCTATTTTATGCCATTAATCAACACATGATTATATGAGCATAGCTAGTGGTAGTAGAGTCTGGGAAATGTAGTAATACTGGGTGGGTGACCATATACTCATCTAAGAATTAGATATTTATTACTAAGGTGGAGAAAATAATGAATACTGAGGAAGTAGTTATGGTCTTCAAAACTATATTCCTTCAGATTTTCACATACTAGGAGGCAATTTGTGTACACCCTTCCAGCTGTGAGAGTCCATGTATTCTATAAAGTAATACTTAGTGCATTGTACGATGTATTACTATGTGGTTGTCAAATATTTTGCATGTGTGGAATGCTGCATTTTTAAGTATGTAGACCATGTTTCTATGGGATATAACAACTGCTATCTTTTTCTTACAAGATTTCTGGTTGGATAGATGACTAGAATTTCTGGCAATCAATGGGATAAAGGCAAACAAAAGTAGACATTGTAGAGAGCAGAATGAGCCCAAATGGAAATGTGGCTGCCCTTGAGGAACATCTCAGTAACATCAACATTTGGCCTGTGAGCCGTTTCACACATTATTTCATTTGCATCTATCCTATTGTGAGTTCCTTTACAGTATTTCAGAAAAATTGAAAAGCATTCTAATTTTTAAAAACAAAAAGAAGCTTATATAATACATTTTTACATGTTTTATAGCTTCCATGTTTGAGAGCAAATTAAAGGTTCTTCTTTCTGTGTTCTTATGGAGAACTTTAAATGTATTTTTATTTTTTAAATGTTTTACATTTTGATTTGGGTCAAAACTGAATAAATATCCCTAAGGGAGAGCAGATGTGGATTTTTTTACCCTGTGTACAGCATTCAGTGTAAAAAGAAGATGGAATCCTTACAATCCAGAAGAAATCCATAGGTCAGTATTCACTTCTCAGGTCACTTTGGAGGAATTACCTCTGTGGAGCTTTCAAAGGTATTCATGTGCCTTATCACCTTTATTACCAGTTAAATTTAGTGCTAAAAGTTATGATATTCTTTATACAAAAACTTCAAAGCCTCAATAAGTGTAAACATTACATGTCATAAATATGAACTAAGAAT
>RJWT010045804.1:0-11557 GCA_004365215.1 Cuniculus paca
GTTATGAAGGCACAGTGGATATTCGTGCATCACGAAATTATGATTGATTTTGGCATCTTTTCCGTATTTTCCTTTGCTTTCCATATTCTCTTCTATGAACACATATTTTTCTTTTGGAAGGGACCTGCAATGAAGGAAGAGCAAAATATTTTTATCTTCCCCATTAAAAATGTCAGATGACCCCAGAGGAAGCGTGCGTGCACAACACATGCACACACATGAGTTTAAAAACATATGTCTGCCAGAGGCAGCCAACTTCCTGTGCTTAATTTCAACCTTTTCCCTGCAGGCAGGGAAAGCTAAGATCCCCACCTTTTAAGTGTCTAATGACTTTTTCTCTTATTCAACACTATTCTAGTGATTTTATTTATGCCATGAGTTAAGGAAAGAGGGAAAAACAGAAAAAGGATGAAGTCTACAATGCCCAGATCTGATTCAAGTGGAAAGGAAGGGCCCACATGTCCAGTTCTTCCTGAAAGCTGCCTCTGTTCTCTGTGCCTAGCAACAGACACACGAGTGACCTCTTGCTCCCAGTGTTTTTAGTTTGTAATAAAGTTAGCAGCAACTCTTTTTAGCTACTGTATCCTCTGCCTCTGTAAACTCAGTCTCTCTCTCTCTCCCTCTCTCTCTCTCTTTTTCTCTCATACACACACACACACACACACACATACACACACACACTGACTTCACTTTGTTCATTTTTCACAGAATGCCAACTCATAAAACTTTCATCAAGTCAACCAGGTGGAAAAATCCCTTTGTTGAAAGATGCATTCATCCAGATCTGGAATAGAGAGAAGAGCCATTGGGTGGGAGAGGGTGTGGCGAGCAAGGTGGGGAGAAGCAGAGAGTTTGCCACCAGGGCTGCTGGGAAGCGCTTTCTGCATGGGGAGGTGGGAAGGAACCCCACAGAGGGCGTGCCTCCTTGATGACAGCTCTCCTCTCCTGCACATGCCCTGGCTGCCAACATCCACAGAAGCTGGCAAATCTGTCATTATAGGAGTGGGGGTAGAGTTCATAATAGACATGTTCAAAGAGGTAGAGCTTTGGACTTAATCCCTGATGATGACAAGAAAGCTTAAGTCAAGTCAGGCATTCCTCCCTAGGTTGCATTCCAGCCTCGTGAGAGCTGGTTGGCCTCTCCTTCCTGTTTGCCATGATCCGCTCACCCTGCCTTTCATCTCCAGCTCCCCAGCCTCCTCACATACTCAGTAACAACCAGCAGGAACATGGGGGCCATTTGGGAGGGAAAAGGCTTGCAAGAAGAATAATGTGTTGGGGTGAGAAAGGTTTAGGGAATAAAGACTACAAAGAACACTAGAGTAAGAATTTGTAGTATCTTTTATCTCCCAAAGACAAGTGTCGATTCATAAAATTTTAAGATTTTGTCTAAAGAAGTTAAATACTTTGCCCATAGACACACAGCTTGTAGGTTAAAAAGCCAGCATTGAAGCCAAATATTTTTCAATCAGGCCTCCAGTCATTACCAAAAAACTTTAGATTCTGTTTGAGCTGTCCTGTTAATGATGAAGTCTACACATGAAGGGAAGTTCTCCCTTGAATGAGAGAAAAAAGAATAGACTTAACAATGAAATTCTACAATGGGGCATACTTGGGGTCAAAGATAAGAGTAACAGTATTGAATTGTTCCTCCTCTTGACATTGCCCACAATAGTCAGAGAGGAGAATCTGGCTGAACAATGAACTTTGGACCAATTTACCTTGAATCATTTCACTTATCGGAGTTTACCATGGGCAAAACTGTAACTGTAAAGAGATCATCAACTGTCAAAATAAGAAAATTACTGAATGCTTACTCTTAGAAATTCTACATTTACTATCATTTTTTAAAAAATCTTTTCATTTCCCTCCTCTGGTATCTCAAAATAAAATTAAGCTTAAAATACAATTTATAAAATCACCAAAGACCTAAAAATTCATCTTCACTTGATTTATCTCACTACAATAGATAGATCCATTGAGGGAGGAGGCAGTCAAGTTTGGTTCTAGTTCTCTCTCATTCAATGTATTACTCAGCAAAATTTATGGAAAACTTATTATAGCCCAAGCATTTTAATAGTCATACAGGACATAGATATTAATAACACACAGTCATTACCCTCAAAGAGTTGTTAGTACAATGACATGATTCAAAAAAGTAACTTCACTTTCCTTAGACCCAATTTGCTCATCTATTACACAGAACTGTCGTCATCTCCTTTTCAGAGGCTAAATGCTCCCATAGGTGTCCATGCAGCCTGAGCTGCATTGCAGTATGAAAAGTAACCTGTGAGAAAATTATTTTTACCTTTTATACACTGCCTCATTTAACAGTCAATAAGCTAAATCCAAACTATGTGGATGAATTAAGCAATTTTCTACCAAATGCTCTGAATTCCTATGAGACTACTAACAGTACAATGAAATCACCTCCTGTTCTTAAGAAGAGGTTAAATCTTTAAGGTTGGGGAAATACTTACAAGAAGATGTATTGTTTGCAGGTTCAGCAAGGATTACATTATTTAGAATTGTTTGTCTGCAAATAACTGAAAAAACAGTAGATTAAATAAGGTAGCTCAGTTTTCTCTCATGTAAGTTCTAGAAGTTGGAAGTAGGTAAGTCCAAGACATATATGGTACTTTTGAAGTCAGAATGGAGTTCAATTGCCTCAAACTGAGGGATGCTTTTCATTCCTTTGGTCCAAGGCAGCTGATTTAATTTCAGTCATCACATTCATTTCCAAATATCAGGATGGACAAGGAAAGTTAGGAAAACATGTCCAATCTGCCTGCATCCCAGTAGTCAAAATTGAGACACATAGCCATGCTTAGCTACAAAAGAGGCCAAGAAATTCAGTCTCTAGTCGGGGGGTAATGGGCCTGACTAACGTGCCTAACAAATTTCCTTTGAGAGAAGACATTAGCATAAATATTTTCAAAGGTAATTATCAGATTTTACCACAGTTTTTACAATCAGAAAATACTAATAAATATTCATAGACAGTTCCTTCAGACCTTCTTCTTTGCTGAGAGCAGACACCCTGGTTCCTAGACAGTGGTTCTCAAAATTTCCCAGGCATCATAATCACCTGGACAGCTTGTGATAACACAGATTGCTGAAGCAGCCCCTGTGGTAGTTTCTTGTTTAGTGGGTCTGAGGTGGAGCATGATGATTTGCACTTGGACGAGTTTTTCTGGTGATGATGTTGCTGCCTGGGAACCACACTTGGGAATTACTGTTCCCAGGGAATGGAACGAAAGGAAAAAGGAAGAAAGCGAGACATTGTGAAAATCGATGATAAAATAAACAGAAAGTAGGATGAACAGAAAGAATAACAGCATCGAGTCATGAATAAGGGTGCAAACCCTGCGAGGCAGGATGTGTAACCACCTATTAAGGCTCAGATGAAGACATCCAGTGTTGCATGACGTTCTGGCACATGACATAACCTGGATGCCACTTCACGAGGGACCCTGGGTGTGACTGTGACCTGACCTGCTTGACATGCATTTCAGGAATCGACAAAGGTCATACTTTATTGCTTTACACTGCTGAAGTCTGTTTCTTCCTCACTTCTGACATTGTCCCCAGTCCCACTGGAGTTTCTGGCCTCTGGCCTGCCTGGATATTTGGCTCAGGTTTCCCCTGGGAGGCAGAAAGCTGAGGTCGAAAGAGCCACTGTCAACTTTTTCTCTCCACGGACTCATGAAATCAGTAATCTGGGACCTCCTGCTTTCTTTGTCATCTCTCTGGAGCCACCACATCATGACAAGTTCCACAGTGGAGTTAGCGTCAATAAGTCAGAAACTTCTAACCACTGCTCAGTAAGCACAATGAGTGACATTCACTGGCTGGGTGGAGCTTCCTCCTTCCCCACTGGGAGCGTCCTGTTCTATTGTGGTTCACGTTTACCTTCTCAAAACAGAAATACACTTATGGCTGTGCACACATGACTTTGATCATACCTCACTTAGTGCTCGCTGTTTGCACACTCTAGTTATTAGAGGACATTCTCCCCTCCAGGAAATGAGAGCCCAAAACACCTGGAACAATACCTCACATCTGGGCCATCAGGAAGGGATGGGTGGATGAAACTGAGCCTGGGTCTGCCTGCTATACACTTTGTTGACAGGGCCTGAGATTCTCCGCTGGCCTTCCCTCTAGAAGACACAGATCGTGTTCACATTCTCTTTGCTCCCTCCCTCCTCTGAAAACACTGCTCCAAACACTGTGCACGCTACTTTTGAAAGAGCACCAGTCCCTAATGCAGGCCTTTGGCAGGGTCGGGGAGAGATAAAAGGGGCAGGATATAAATTGCTAAAGATTTTCTGTCCAAGAGGCATACCAGGGGCTGAACTCTACCAAAGGAACCCCAAAGGTAAGAGCAATGGCAAGTATTGATCCTGAACTAACGGGTCAGTGAATTTTCAATGCAGTTAGCTCACATCATTGTTCTGTGAGTGTGTGTTGCAGGTATAGAATCAGACTCACCACAATACCCCTGACTCTGGCTGGTTAGACAGCGAGTTGTCACCTTTCTCACAATAGTGGCCCATGAAAGACCCCGTAGAAATGATACACTGACAGATCTTGAGAGAGGTGAAAAAATTAATGCTCTTAATAAACTTCTTCTTTTTCTCTATTGTCTTTATTTCGGAATTAGAAACCTAGACTTTGGTCGGAAAATACAAGCAAATGAGGATTTAAAGTCACCCATAGCTCAGGTGCCAGGCTATAGAAAATGGAATTGATCTGTTTTAAAACGCAGTTGGCTTATGGAGAACGCTCTCTCTATTCATCTGCCCTCATTGGCTGCCTTTTATTTTTTTTCCATTCTCATCTGACTTTTCTTGCCAAGGGGATAAAATGCACGTGACAAAGGAAAGCTGAAGGTGTGGTGAAGGACAGGAAGAATCAGAGGCCTCCTGAGTGAGTAGATATGGAATTCGATTCACTGTTTACACTGCTGGTTAAGGTATTTAAGCAGTTGGCCTGCTGATGACCTTTAAAACAGATTTTTGAAGAAAATTTTAAATCCAAATAAAAGTTAGACCAATAAAGACTATTTGTAGACTCTAAACTAATCCAAGCAATCACAAGAGGAAGGGGTTAGGCAGGGGTCATAATTGAGGAGATGAAAAGATTTTTTTTCTCTTTGCTGCATAAAAGCCAGTTTATTAAAAACCTTCAAAAATGCATGGCAACCTATTATATGCAAAATATTACACTGGCAATAAAAATATGGTGGGAGACAGAGTCTAGAGCACATAGGAAACTGCTATATTTTTAATGCTCCAGGTGTCAAACAGTACACACCATAATAATGTAAAAGAGAGAGAGATAACTATGGGGTGTGATGTCAAGAAGGATTTCACATAGGTGAAATTCTAGTACAGTCTTATGTAATACGTAAACTTCAGGGAGAGAAGTAGTTATTATTCTAGGAAAAGAAAAGGCATTAGATAGATAAGGGGAAAGGTAGAGCACTGGAGATTACTGTGTTATTAGCTGCTTAGCAAAGTAATGAGGAGAATCCTATAGGAAATTTTTGGGTAGGATGGTAATGTTAAGTGAAGATTTACAAAATCCTCTGGCTGCAAACTGATCAAAAGAAACAAAGAGAAGCAAAATGGAGAAAAATACTTTATTACTGCTCAATACAGGGAATGGTCATTATTTTATAACACAAATTCTGAGAACAATGGGTCAACTAAAATTGATTGAAATTAAAATGACAATTCAAAGTTTGACAACTCAGCCGTACTTCCCAAGATTTCTATGTAGTATTATGGAAAGAAGCAATTCTATGTAATAATTTTTAAGAAGAATCTAACCCAACTTCATTAAAATAAAGACTGGGTATATGAATAGGTTATATATTATATGCATGCACTAAAATGCCAAAATAAAATCTATTACTCTGCATACCTAATATACATCAAAAAAGAGAAAGTATCCCACTCTGATTTTCTTTCCTTTCTGAGGTCAAATGTTTTGACCCAGTAATTGGGATAGAAATTGTACAGTCCTGTGATACTTTTGCCTTTTTTCCTCTACCATGACTTCGTAATGGTGGCACAGGCTCTCGACAATAAAGACCAACCCTCCCTAAGGTGGAGACCATGGTTGAAGAAAGAAACATCCCTAGTGTATTTGCAGCCACTACCACAGAGACACCAATTGTATGCCAACGCCTTCAGATGGCCGCAACCTCAACTTCTTACCTACTGACTGCCAAAGTACTAGTTTAATCTTTCTAATTCATCACACAAGCCTTAAGATAAAATTTAGAGGAAAGATTCAAATAGCATATATTTACACTGCAAATGGAAAAGAGAACTCTGGGCAAACAGCCAGGTGAAAAAGATTCTGTCATTAAGAAGCAATGAGCAAAAAAACAGAGGAAGCAAGAAACAGAGAAAACACAGGAGCTAGGCAAAAATCCTGCAGTGAAAAGTACACACACACACACACACACACACACACACACAAAGAAAGTGACCATAAACTATAGATTTTACATGAAGTTTATCTTCTGAAATAAGAATTAATAAGGAAATATAAGAAAAATTTAGATGGCATCATGATCTCAAACAAAATGAAAGAAAACAGACTATGAAACAAATAAAAAGAGGGACGTAAGTAGTAGACTGAATTTTACAAAGAAAGAACCACTATAAATAACAAAACAATCTAATATGATGATGCTAGTGCATTTAGGTAACATAAGACACATCAAAGTAAGAACTAACAATACAATAATAGAATCAGAAACATGATAGATAGAAATAGCCTTCCCAAAAGGAAAGCATCCAGACTCTAGAGAAAAAAAAATCACAAAATACCCCAAACATTATATATATGGGCAATAGGTAGAAAACAAGTGTATGAGTAACAAGTGAACTTTAAGAAGAAAGCAGAACAAATGGACAGTTGGAACAGAAGCAGTAGTAAGAGATATAAGAGAAGAAAATGTTCCTAAATTCAATACTTACAGATTAAAAGAATTAAAATCTATAGATTTAAGCCTATAGATTAAAAGAATTCACTATAATTTGTCAAAATTTAAAAATATACCCTAATCCATCTTGTGAAGTTCAAAAATAAAGTAAAAATGTTATAGTCAGCCAAATGAAAGTAAATTGTAAAGGGAAGTAATAAGGTGTACCTCAAAACAAAACATGTATTTCAAAACAAAATGGCTTATGTCTATAGAATTTTGAAGGAATGAGGAAATGTAAAACAAAGTTTTTATATCAAATGAAATTTTTATTCATATGTATTGACAATAGAAATATAAATTCAAAGGATGAAACATACATCCCCAGAATAACTCAGGTGAAAGTAGAACCTAACAAACTAAGAAATTAATTAAAATAAAACAATCATAAATAAAGAATATTTGAGAAAAGGTAATGCTGAACATTTAATCTAAGTATACATGCCCATTTTACCAAGCTATCCCGCTTCTGGGCATATGCCCAGAAGAATTGAAAACACCATACCACAGCAATATATGTGCACCCATGTTTATAGCAGCATAATTTAATAGCCAAATCTTGGAAACAACCCAAATGCCTGTCAACTGAAGAATGGATAAAAAGATGTGGTATTTTTTATATAATAGAGTACTACTCAGCTATAAAAAAGGATCACATTGAGACTTTTATAGATGGATGGATGTGACTTGAGACCATACTCATAAGCAAAATAAATAAAACCCACATGTGTAAACACCATATTGTCTCCGTAGTGTAAGAAGCCGAAAGAGTAAATAAGATCCAAAATCTTCAATAAATATTGTGAAAGGGTAAGAAACTGCTTAAAGGGAAAAAATAACTGAGGGAAAAGGAGAAAAGAAGTAAAGGAAAAGAAAAATGATATAAATTTGTGTATATACACTCAAGATAGCTATGATGATTGTACTACTAATTCTATTAGTTCTTGGAACAAAACAGTTAACATTCATAGGATTAGATCAGTTTTGCATGTCTGTATCTGGTAATCTGAATAACTCTTTTGAAGATAACTATACAAAATATCAACCTTTATTATGTTTCTGCCACCTTGTTTGGAAAGCCTATATTGTTACTGTTTTGGGTTCTCTGTTATTGTTATTTATTTGTCTCTTTTGTTTCTTGTTTTTCTTGTGTTTTGTTTAGTTACTCCCTCTAATAGAGAAAGGATTGATATACATGCATATGCTTATATATGCCTAGAACTACTCCTAAAGAGTTTACAAGAACTGATTTTATTATGTGTGATGGTATGAATAGCTACTTTGAAGAAAATGAGGCATTATGGTAGCCAGTGCTGATTTCTTCTCATCATGTTTTGAAGTCAATAATTCTTTTATTCTTTGATTTGATTAGTTTTAGTCTGTTTTCTATTATTTGATTGAAACATGTGAGAAGGTATAGACAGCTATTTTGAAGAAAACAAGAGACAACATGGTAGCCACTGTTGATTTCCTATTGTCTGGTTTGAAGGCTTATAATGCTTTCAATCTTTTGTTTTGATTGGTTTTATACTATTTTGCTTTGTTTGAATTTATTGTGTGTGAAGGCATGAACAACTATTTCAAAGAAAGCAAGAGACACTATGGTAGCCACTGTTGATTTCCGGCTTTCTTGTTTTGAAGTCCTGTATTGCTTACATTGTTCTGTTCTGATCTTCTTTGTTCTGTTTTACTGTTTTGTTTTGTTTTGTTTTGTTCTCTCTAAAATAAAAAAGAGTACAGAATTGGAACAAAGTAATTTTGCTAATTATGCTGAAGCCAAAGATTAAAAATATCTTATTTTTCAATGGCAGGTTATCTACTTTAGAAAATAACAGTTGAAACATAATTTAGCACAGTAATAATTTTACAAGGAAAGGCATATAAGAATATAACAGCAATATACAGACAGTGAACTTTAAGTGACCTAGTTTTTCTCCTCATTAGTAGGAAAAAACAATATTACTTACTTTCCCAATTTTGTTATATAATAATTACAATCTTGGCTGCATATGTTAAGCATATCAAACATTAACAATCAGAAGAAAACTCATATCATCTTCAAGAAGTTGGCTTGACAAAGAATATAAATGTAACAAAAAATACACATGCAAGTTCAGAGGAGATGGCAATAGGTAAAATATGGTAAATAAAAATGAATAAGTAAAAAGCAAAAGAATAAAAAATGGAGAGAAGGAAGAGCCCACAAAAAACCCAGAAACATAAAATAACAGAATATAATACCAAATATATTTTGTAAACACAAATGTAACTTCATATTTATCTATTTGTAGAAAAACTAGTAATTTAGGTAATTGACAAAAAGAAAACTTCAGTCTACACAAAATTTTCTTTTAAAGAAGGTATCAGTGAAGACTGAAATTAAAATAGCATGCAAGTATGTAGCAAAAGAATGAAAAGTACAATAAATCTTCACACAACTAAAGCAGAAGGGACCATGTTTCAATAACTGTCTTCCAAAATTGAATTCTCAACTAAAGGACAAAAGGAGATGAAGAGAATCCTATTTTATGGATGAAGATTTACATTCAGTGAACTAATAACTATCCTTTACTATTTGTGCCAAACAGAATAAAAATACGTAAAAGAAAAATCTGTGTAAAATTTAATGAAAATTTTACTGAAGCACTAGGAGTGGAAAATCTCCACAACCTTCACAAATAAATAACACTAACCACTAATATTCTAAGTAGACCATGCCTGTCTTGGTTATTTTTCTCTTTGCTGGGACAAAACACCTGACATGCAAAATGAAGGAAGGAAAGGTTTATTTAGCTCACTATTTGTGGAGGTTTCAGTCCATAATCAGCTGGCTTCAAGGCAGGGTGGCATGGCACTGGGGCAACACTTCAAGGCAGCAGCCAGAGCAAAAGGGGAACAAGCCTCTTCTCCTCTCTGATCTTATACACAGGCCACCCCTCCCCCTTCAGGGTGAGTATTGCACTCACAAAATCTCCTTGCCTTCTTTTGCACAGGATGAGGATATTTACAAAGTAAGAACCCTGGCTCCCTGCTGAGTCTCTCAGTTAAACTTTTAAACTGCTCAAGTTGACACAATGTAACAGCCATAACACCTCCTGTTCTAAATCATGTAATCAATAAAGTTATGATAAATAGTATCCCACTAACAAACAAAACTGTACCTACTTTTTACATGCAATGCTACATTTTAAAAAACTGATTACCAAAGATAAGAAAAAAATTAATAAATTTCAAAAGTAACTTGACACCTTTTTTTACTACAGTACAATAGGAGAAATAAATAACAGAAATATAAATAATTGACAAACTGAAATATCTCAAACTCTTAACCACAGTTCAATGAAAATGTCAAAATCATAATTGAAACACAAAATAACCATAAAGTAAATCCTTGCAATCAAACTTACTGAATACAAATGAATTTACACTTGGAGGAAGATTCATAGCCCAGAACATTGTTACCAAACAAAAACTAGTATAAGTAGCATTTACTACAAAAACAAGTAGGCACATCTAAGGAAAATATATGAAATAAATTCACACATATAAAAACAAACCAAATGGATTTGGGCTTATGAATCCAAAGAGTAAAACAGACAAATTCTAGCTATCGATAAATTTTTAAAATGAAAATACACAATACACGCAGTAAGAAAGGGGATATTCACAGATTTAATAAAATTTGGATGACTTTCACAGTGTAAACACATATTTTTATTTTTATGTGTCGGTTAAAAATATAGTTTATATTTTTAAAAACTATATAACAAAAAATAAAACAATTTGATATGATAGTAAAATTGAAAAATGGGTAAAAATATTTTATAGAAAGAAATTACTGTACAAAAATTTGATCAACAAAATTAAGAATATTTGAATGAAATATTTAAATTGTTTAATAACCACTGAGGGGGAGAATCAAGAATACAGCAAAAACAAAAATAATCCTCTTCCCTAGAAAAGACAGAACTCAAATGATTCCAATCATGATTCACAGGGTCTCAGTAGTTTTTGAATTAAATACCTAATTTGAGAAAAATGAAGATTCTTCTCAATGTCTTGCTGAGGCCATAGCCATAGGAATAGCCTGGACTCATGGCCGGCCAAATCAGAAATATTAAATTGTAAAACCTTGACTTTTCTAGGCAGGATGGTGAGCCAAGAGAAGGCAGGCATTTAAATAAAACATCAGTTCACACCTATTAAAAGCAGTAGATGCAGGTTCTGTGCCCAGTTGGCTGGAAGAAACCCCGTGGCGGGGTGACTTTTAGTGGAGATCATTTCTCCACCTTCCTGTTTGAATTCGGTTTCTCTGGCAGACCTGTGCTTTCTTGGCTGGGAAGAAATTTGCTTAACAACCTACACCTTGATGCTGACCTGGACAGAGCTGGTTTCCTCCACCACTTGGGTAGTTGTGCTTTTGACATCCATGAGCATCACAGCATTGCCTCCAACCGAAGTCTTGGAGAAAGAGTGTCCAGCAGGGAAGGAGGGGCCCTGCGCCAGGCTGGGACAGGCCACGTGACACTGGTGGAAGAGGCTTCATCCTTGTTGAGC
>RJWT010045805.1:0-11539 GCA_004365215.1 Cuniculus paca
CCAGAGTCAGACACATGCCTGCACGTGCCTCTTTACATGTGTTTCTTGTGTGCACTCACATGGCCAGCACGGTTAAACCCTTTCGTATCTTCTTCTCTCCCATGTGCAACTTATCGACAAATTTAGAAAAGCCAATGGACACCAGCCGTGGAGGCACTTGCCTTCAGTCTCAGCAGTCTAGGAGGCTGAGGCAGAAGGGTCACAATCTTAAGCCTAGAATGAACAATTTAGTGATTTAGCAGGACCTGTCTCAAAGTAAAAACTAAAAAGAGCTGGGGATGTGACTCAGTAGGAAGGACCTGGTTCTTCAATGAAAAATAAAGAGCAAAATAAAAGACGATGATAGGAAATAAGGTGATAGACTCTGTGGAGATGGAAAGGGGAACAGGAATGAGAGAAGAAGGGCGGGTAGGAAGGGGGAGGAGTGTTAACATGATTAAGATGCAATGGGCATGTGCATCAATTTCCCAAAATGATTGCAATTGTTATGTATCAAAAGCTCATACAAATATTTATGTATATATGTTATAGACTTTGAAAGAGAAAAAGCTAATGTTGTACAAGATGAACTTTGATCATTCTATTTACAAAATGGAAAACATGAAAATTGTACATAAATTGCAACATGATGATTTAACATACATATTGTACACTGATTACCACAGTCAGGTTAATTAGTGCACCATCAACATCTATGGTTTTCGTATATGTGTGTGTGTGTGTGTGTGCGTGTGTGTCTGCGTAGTTAGGACATTTAACATCTGTTCTCATCAATTGCTAGATAAACTGTACAATATTATGCATTACAGTCACCATGCTGTATGTCGGATCTCCAGAGATTACTCATCTTATAATTGGAAGCCTGAACCTTTTGATCAGCATTTCCTCTTTATTTCTCATTAAACAGAGCTGCAGACTTTTAATTCAGGTATTTCTTCTCTTACTACTGAACCCTTTGAAAGTTTTTAACATTTTGGGCACTTTTATCAGATGTGTGGCTTACAAGTTCTTATGGTTAATACATTGTGTCAAGTTGAGAAGTTTAGAAGTTTAACTGAGAGACTCAGCAGGGAGCCAGGGTTATTACTTTGTAAATATGCTCATCCTGTGCAAAGGAGGACAAGGACATTTTGTGAGTGTTACACCCACCCTGAGGTTTTGGTGGGGAGGGTGGCCCGTACACAAGTTAAGGGATGGAGAAGAGGCACCAAGACACAAATACTTTCTCACAATCTTCAGGAGTTTGTGTCACTCTCTTGAATATTTTCTTTGCTAGGCAGGAAGCAGTTTCATGTAAAACTATGCCAAATTTTGTTTTATGTGAACTTATAAAAGAATGGTGTCTTGATTACTTTTCTTCGTTGCTGAGACAAACACCTGACACCCAAAGTGAAGCAAGGAAAGGTTTATTTAGCTTAGTTTCTGGGGATTTCAGTCCATAATCAGCTGGCTCCAAGGCAGGGTGGCAGGCACTGGGGCAGCACTTCAAGGCAGCAGCCAGAGCAAAAGCGCAACACGCAAGCCTCTTCTCTACCCCCAGATTGTACACAGGCCACCACCCCCCTCTTCAGGGTGGGTGTAACACTCACAAAATGCCCTTGCCCTCCTTTGCACAGGATGAGGATATTTACAAAGTAAGAACCCTGGCTCCCTGCTGAGTCTCTTAGTTAAACTTCTAAACTGCTCAAGTTGACACAATGTATTAACCATAAGAATGGTTAATTTTATATAAGCTAAATAATTGTTTTTATGGAGTCTCATTCATCTAGTTTTGCTCTTGTTGCCTAGATTTTGGGATCTAAGGGGCGGGGGGAGCAACACATTTGCCAAACCAATGTTGTAGGTTTTCAATGCAAGTTTTCTTCTAGTATTTTTACAATTTGAAGTTTCTGATTTAAGTCTTTAATCTACCTTCAGTTGCTTTGTGTATAGTTTGAGGGAAGTGTGAAGTTTCCTTCTTCTGAATGTGGATGTCTCATTTTCCAAAAACACTTTGTTCTGTATTCTTCCACTTTCCACTGTGTGTCCCTGGCACCTTTTTTTGAAAACCAATTGACCATAAATGCTTAAATTAATATCTGGGTTCCATATTCTGTCTCACTGGTCTGTATGCCTATTGCATATGCCAGGATAATTTTTTTTTAATTATTGTAGTTTTGTAATAGAGCTTGAAGTCATCTTGTGCGATGTCTCCAACTTTGTTTTTTCTGCCTCCAGATTGCCTTGGCTATGTAGAGGTTTTGTTATCCTGTATAAATTTTTTTCTATTCTTGTGAAATATGACACTGGAGTTTTAATAGAGATTCAATTAAATCTCTAGATTATTTTTGGTAATATGGATATTTTATTAATATTAGCCCTTCCAATTTGTGAATATAGGCTATTATTTTATCCATTTATTTATTTATTATTTATCCATTTGTGCATTCTGAAATTTCTTTCATTAGTGTTTTACATTTCTCACTGTAAAGCTCTTTCTTTTCCTAAGTGTATTTCTTTTCTTAAAAGTAATTTTTGTAGCTATTATAAGTGAAACTATTTTTCTGATTTATTTTTCAGGTAGGTCATTATTAATCCAAACTGCTTGAATAGATATTTCTCCAAAGAAGATATACAAATGGCCCACAGATGTATGAAAAATATCACAAATCACTAAGGGAATGCAAATAAAACCTACAATGAGATTAGCACCTCACTCTTGTCAGAATGGCTAGTATCAAAAAGATGAACTAATCAGTTTGGGGGAGGATGCTGAAATAAAGGAACACGTGTGTGCTGCTGGTAGGAATATGAGCTACTAGAATCAATGTGGAAATCTACATAGAGGTTCTTCAAAAACCTAAAAGTAGAATTACTTGATCTGTTCTACTTCTGGGTACAAAGGATTTGAAACTAGTATGACAAAGAGACATTTCACTCAAAAGTTCATTACAATAGTATCTACAATAGCCAAATTATGAAAGCAGTTTAGGCAATGTCCATGAACAGATGGATAAAGAAAATGTAGCATACACACACACACGAATAGCATTTAGTCCTTCAAAAAAAAAAGGGAAGGAGAAGTTGGAAGGGGAGTGGAAAGAGATGAAAACATAATTAAACCACACTGTACATATGTGCCAACTCCTCACAAGGAATGTGATCATGTATGAGAAATGCACTAATAATTTTTTAATTTTAAAAAAGGGAATGTCATTTGCGTAATAAGAATAAACCTGGAGGACATCATCATGAGTGAAATAAGTCAGGTACAAAAAGATGTCTACTACAGGTCCTCAGTGATATGTGGAATCTAGAACATTTCACCTCACAGCAGAAAGTATTCTTCAGGAAAAAGTAGATTGAAGTTACCAGAAGCTGAAGAATAAGAGAAATGATAAAATTGTCAATAAAAGACATGAAGTTTCAGTTAGGAGGAATAACTAGTATGCTTTCTGGTAATGAATATGTTAATTAGATCAATTGTTCCCCATTATATACACATAACAGCACTTTGTACTCCATAAAAATACATGGTTGAAACTTGTCAATATGAAAATAACTTTTAAAAAGCAATCAAAGGACCATCATGCCTTTAACTGTATACAAAAAACTCATTTAACTTGTGTATAATTCTGAGAGTGTAGGGATTATATACACATTTTAATTATTTTACCCATTCAATATTAACTAAGATGTTTAAGTTATTGCTTTCTTTTATTATTTTGATGCCCCAAATGTTTAGCATACCAAACAATATTTAACTGTGGACTCAATATGAGTCATGAAAATACATTGATATTCAGCAGGAAGCTAGAAGCCACTATGTAAAAGTCTCTTCAAAGGGGCGATTCTCACCTGCCCTGGCCTGGTACTTCATTCCATTTAAAGGAATAAGTGTGGCCGTACATGTTCCTTGTGATTTAATAAAATCCAGAGTACAGGATTTATTTAGAATTATTGGCCTTCTCCTTGGAATAAGAATAATATACATTTAACCATACATTAGTGGCTCCTAAAGTATTTTTCTTTTAAACACGAGATGAATTTTTTTTTCCTTAAAAATATCTGACTCAAATCCCCAGTACACAGAATAGTGAAAAGCAGAGGTATCCATTAAAGGAAGGCCAGTGGTTGCAGGACAAAATGTTCCTCATTAACTCCAAGAATTCCTAAAACACATACACACCAGGAAGGTAATTGAATAAAAAGGGCTTTCATCCCAGCTGGATTCTGAAGTAAAGCTGAAGCTTTTCTCTACAAGAAATTATTGATAGCATTTAGGTTATGTTCTCTGAGGAGAGCCTCAGTTACTTCCCTGCCAAACGCTCCAGCTCTTTCTCCTTTATGTTCTTTCCTGGGTCCACGATGATCTTCAGGCAGTGCACACCTTCCCTTGAATCCTAGCACCATTCTTCAGCCTTCTGTATTTGGAATTAATCTGGTTCCGTCTTGATCAAGTGCATTGTGAGCAGGGCTTTGCTTTCTGCCTACGCGGAAACTAAATACATGCAAGGAACAATACAGACCTCCAAGAAGTCTCACTTTTCCTTCTGCTTTAGTAGCTCAGTCACTCTTTATAACGTGAGTATTTGGTGTATTCAGTAAAAGCCATGGTCAGTGATAATTCTTTCCATGCTCCTGTCAAGACAGGCACATTTCATGATCAGTGTGGTTGAATCTGTTTCTGACAAATGTTAGAACTGAAGACAGTGACCGTGGTTCTAATACAGTCTGTCCCCAAAAAAATTCATGCCAAAACACAATCCCCAGCATAACAGTGTGCAGAGCTGGGCGGGGGTCAGAGAGGATCAGCACAGATTTGCTAGGTGCACACTAATCTTCCAGGAGACTGAGTTCTCGCCCAATTGAGACTGGATGGCTAGGTGGACAGGAGCTTGTCATAAAGCATGGCCACCACGCACTTCCC
This sequence comes from Cuniculus paca, assembly GCA_004365215.1. Lineage (NCBI taxonomy): Eukaryota > Metazoa > Chordata > Mammalia > Rodentia > Cuniculidae > Cuniculus > Cuniculus paca. The sequence goes on from RJWT010045805.1 coordinate 4,910, forward strand.
CTCCTCTGCAGGTGCCCTTGGTCCTTCCTCCTCCCACCGTGACCTGAAGCAGCACCAGGCCCTCATCAGAGCTGAGCAGAGGCTGGCACTGTGCTCTTGGGCTCCCAGCCTGCAGAACCACAAGTCTAAACTGCCCAGTATGCAGTATTCAGTTATAGAAAAGAACACAGGCCCAAACAAAGACCTAACCCCCACGGGCAGCATGACAGCCTCCTAACCTGTTTGTCCGAGTTACTTCTCTCCTTGCTGGGTCAAAATACCCAACACCCAAAACTTAAAAGCAGGAGCGATTTGCATTGGCTCTTGTTTCGGTCCATAGTAGGCTGGCTCCAAGGCAGGACGGCACGGTAGAGGGGCCTGGCACAGGAAAAGCATGGCTGACAGGAAACAGAGAGCCAAGGGAGAAACCAGGAATGAAAGTATAATGTACCGGGTCACGCCCATAGTGAGCACGTCTTCCAACCAGACTCAGCCTCCTGAAACAAGTCAGCTGTGAGCCCCATAATCCAATCACACCCCAGAGGACCCACCTAGGGTCACATGAGGCTTTTGGGGAATGCCTACACTTTCATTTTAGATCCTTTGTTATTTGAAATTTGTAACCTTTAGTGGAAAGACAGATTACTCATTGATGAAGAATAATTAAAATATATTACTAAAATTCATTTTTTATATTTGATTTTTAATATTTTCTCAAGTTTATTTCAGGTGGTCTAACTCCAACTTTAAGTTTTAGTTTAATATTTTGCTATTAAGACACAATATTGCTTAGATGTTAAAATGTTCAGTATTTTTGAAAACCACCTATGAGTCAACAATGTATTAGGGCTTAAAGTTATTGTATAAGTGGATAAATTTTCCCTATTTTACAAATAAAAAATTTAAGCACTCAGAGACTTGTGCTAACTTGCCGTATTTCCAGATTCAATCTGAATAGTTTTATAATTGCTTTGTAGTTGGTTTAGACTTGAAAACATGGTCTTTATTTTGGATAATTTAAGAATTAAATTTTAAAGTGTATGTATTTACTATCATGAATATTTTAAGACTAATACAAACTCCACTTTCCCAAAGTATATTGCATTAATGCATCATTCTCCTCTATCATTTTTTTATTTCTATTTTTTAACTCCAGAGAACAGAGTTGGGAATATAAAAGCTATGTTCTAATCCTAATTTAACCTGATATAAAAGGAATGATTGGCAGGACTGAAACCAGAAAAATGAGTGAAATTCAATATGGGCCCTCCTAGATATGTTGCCTGTCCTCCCTGAGGCTCGTTTTCCTCGTTTAGGCAATGGTGGTCATATCACCTTCCTCATGAGATTATTGTGAGGACAAAATGAGGTAATGACTATAAATTCTCTTCTCTGACTGGCACATCATAAAAGTGAAATTACTCTTGGTTCCATTTCTCCCCTCTTAATTACACATACAAATAATTCAAGTGTACGAAGTTAGACCCCTGAGCACCTTGACAGGCACCATCCATATGTCTCTGTGATGCCTTGCTCATGTATGACTGATCAGGTTGAAATTTACAACAGCCAAGGATGTCTGAATTCCCCATAATGAGTCCGTCTAACTCAGCGATTGGCTGTCAAGAATGAGAACATGGAAAACAGTTGTTTTCCCTCAGGAATTTCACCTCTCCTAGACTGAAGGCTGCCACAGGTAGAAGTCAGCAGAGTGAATGCTTTCCTCACAGGAATTCTCTTGTTTCTCCTCTTCGCAAGCATTTTACAAAACACCTGCTACCAGAATTTTAAGGATGTGGATGACAAGTGAATTTCTATTTCCAGAAATAAGTCTATACTCAAAATATTCTGTCCCACTGACATTCATGTAACAGAGACACTTCAGCCAGTTTAGTGAAAGGACACAGAGTCCTGGGGCTTCTACCCGTAGAGTACTTAGCACCTTTGTGTTATACTATGTTCAACACCTACCCATCGCATTCAGCTTCTAGAGGGAGTTCCCACCCATGTTCATGCGCACGCACAAAGTCCCTAGTGCATGGCTCAATCTGATAACTAAATAGACAAATACCATCCTTACAAAGATCTAATGTGTAAAGCCACAGTGTAAGGTCTCTCCCGTGCCCTTCTTTAGTTAAACATTTTGGCTTTCTGTGAATGCTGATTGTGTAGTAGAGAAGGCTCGGGATTCCTGATGTGGACTCACTCTCTTCCTTCCCCAATTCCTAAGTCAGTGCTTTAAATTAGATTCGAAGAGTCTGAGCTTCATCTTCTTCCAATGGAGAGCAAGAGCAGAGCCAGGCAACAGACCCAGGAGCAGACTCCTGTCTTCTTCAAGCACAGATCCTGAAGCTTTTGCTCGTCAGCCTTTTCCTGCCTCGCCTCACTCTTATTTTTCCTCACACAACCTTTCCTTCTTCTCCTGACAGCATAACCCAGCATTCCTGTATTGTTTCACTTGTATCTGTTGGAAGAAACAACAAGAGAACTCAGCAGTTTGGGATCACAAGGGATTTTCGTGTGCTCAGCAGCTTGCTTGCTTGTAGGTCTGTAGTCTTTGTGCCCTGTCTACGCAATAAGTTAGTGCTATGGGTGATTCTCGGGCCTCCTGTATGTTGCCTCAGTGCCCAGGAGGATGCCACCTGTAGTAGTGGGGTTTCGAGGTTCACACTTGGGGAAAACTCTGTGTCTTCCCATAGTTATGTGCGCATGTGTGTGCGTGCGTGCAGAGAATAGAACCCAGGGCCTTGCACATAATAAGCACATGCTCTACCACTCCCTTCCTCTCTCCCCATAGCTTTTTAAAAGATGTCTTAAGCTTCACTGGGTTAGAACCATCTCAAGTCCTGAGCCCTCGTCCTACTCCATCACTACAACTATTGCAGGTATCAAAGTAAATCTATTAGTAAAACTAGACTTGTCTCTGGTGAGAAGACTCTGCTTACTAGAAGAGGGAGAATTACAAAGGAACATCCACTAACAGAAGAATCATTAGACGATAGTTTATGATTCATTTGATTACTGCCTACTAAGAAGGCATTCAAATGCATTGAATCATGGAATTCATTAGTGACACATTAAACTGATATATTTTCATGTTAAAAGATTTTTACAATATATCACCAGCAATGTAAGTAAAACATACAAAATTATTAAAATATTAAGAGTATTCATCATTGGGATAGTATATGCATTTTTAATAGTGGAAAGGAGAATAAGGTTTTTTTTGCTTTTGTTTTGGTATCAGGGATTGAACTCGTGACCTCATGTGTGTCAGGCAGGCTCTTAGCCCGCTGAGCTAAACCCCCAGCCCAGCATTCATTTTTAAATTATGGCACATTATCAATATATTCCATAGAGATTGTCACATTATAATGGCAAGGTACAGCCTCTCCTTTAAGATGAATGCTGTTAAAGAAAAATCTATTTTATCTAGTTTTTTTTTTAAATCAACAATATTTCATACCCTTTATATTCAAGGTGGTAACCATAATACTGGCCTTGTCCCAAGATTGGAGAATACAGTATATTTATCATTGTATATATATTTATCATGTTTTCTTGAGCCTTTTTAGGCCTCCACAATGTATACAGATATGCAGAAAAACAGAAAGCGTGGTGCTTGCATATCCACCATAATTACTTTGAAGACATCACAGATAATCAAAGTATAAATACAACTCTGTTCTCCAGAGTGCTCCTTCTCATCAGCCAGTGGGGCCCTACCCACCAGAAACGCCCATCCGGGATGTTCCATAATTCTCTTTTCCTCATGAAAACCTGGAGCTCTGCACGTCTCCTTGGCTGAATTCCCAGATGCTGGATGCTTTAGTTTTATTATAAACCTTGCCCATTTTAATCTGATTCTCTCTTCATGATACATGAGCCTCTCCTCTCAGGTTAAGTTCATCCAAGCACAGTCCTCTCATTTTAAATTAATCGACTGTCTCCACATTATCCAGATTGAAGTTTGGATTGTGTACTATTTGTCTTGTTAATACCAAAAAATTAATCTGCAAGGGAAAGATCACAGGAGATGCTCTGTTCTCCACCATGAGAGATGAAGCGATCTGGTGTCCACACTCAGAGGAACACTGTATATTTATTTCTGTATATTTATTCTGGGTGGCCATCATTTTAATTAAATGAGATTGCTTTCTGAACTTCATACTTTTCACATTATTTCCACAATACCCATCATGACCCCTTTCACTTCCGACTTCCCTGAGACTAGAGCAACTTCCTTTCACAAGCATTGAAGAGCTGCCCCTTAGCTCCACTTTTGCACCATGCCTAACGTTCTCTTTAGAGCCAGAATGTAATGCCCACACCCAGAGCAAATGCTGCAGAGGGACAGACCTGGAAAGTAGGTCTTGGCTTCCTAGCAGCACATGGCTTGATTCTCATTCCAATCGCCTGCTCCTTCCCATTCTACAGTCTGTTGTAGGAGGACGAGCTCATTCATAAAAGCTGTCTAGAGGAAGAGGACAGATCTATTTCCTGTCCCTAAAAACTAGATCACACGTTCAAAATCTGTTTCCCAAGTGGTCAGCTCTGGGCTTGGTTACAGAACAATAATTTAGTTTTACTTTAATATTAGGACAAAATGTAGACAGACACGGTTCCCTTATGCATAGCCCTTGGATATTGGTATTAGGAAAAGGAATAAAGCTAAATATTTGTACAGGCTCCAAATACTCCTTTCTGGTACTACATGCGCATTCATCAGTCTATAAAGAAAGGAGCTTGCTAGATGCCAGGCACTGCTCTGATGATTTGCTACTTACTTTAATTGCCACTGAACTGTTTTATGGAAGTCAGCACATCTGTCCCTATTTTACAGCGGAAGAAACATAGGAACAGAAAGAGATATGTTGCAAAACACGTGGCCGCCAAACACAGAGCCAGACTTTAGGCTTTGTGTGCAGGCAAGCAGGAAGGGACACAGAAACTGTCCAGGGCCCTCAGTTGTGTCAGTGGTCGCTCCATCCTCAACACATGACTTCATGTCTCTGTATTTCACATCACCTTTCATTGCTTAAAAATAATCACAGCCAGAGACGTATCCCACGCTGGCTGGATAGGCCTGTCCGATTGTCTGGGCTCTACTTAGCAGAAAGAGCAAGTGTGGACAGCACCACCTGCGTCTTACCTCAGGTCCTCTAGGGTTTTGTTTTTTTTTTTTTTTTGTCTTGTTTCCTTATGTCTCCGAGACCCTGTCTGCATGTCATAGCCTTCTGTCTAGACAGCAAGCCACCACACAGCAGAAGGCTTCCACTCACAACTCCCGAAGCACCTGCCTGCAGAGAATTTTCATTTTTTTCCTCCAGGTGTGTTTGTCACAGATAAGTTGCAGCTGGCTTTCTGGAGATGCCAGGAAGATCAGAACATACTTCAGGTATCAGTATCTTCTGAGTATCCCTCATGGTCCATATGAGGACAGAGCAGCAGGACAGGCAACGGAAAGGCAGCAGGCAACAGGAATATGGACCTGGAAGAGAGCCATACAGAGGTCCCCACCCCACCAAATGGCAGCTCTTTCCTCTTCTTGACAGCATGTCTTCATTTAAATGAGTATCAAGAGCATGTGGCTCCTAAAAGGAAGTGCCTAAATTCCTTTCCCCAGGCGCCTCTGCTGAAAAAGCAGAGTTATAGACCTTAGTTGGATACTGATATTAGGAAAAGGTAAAATGATAAATATTTATACAGACTCCAAATATGACCTTGTGGTACCACATGTCCATGGAGCACTCTGGGGGGTGGGTTACTAACTGATAAGCAAACCATCTATACAACACAAGCAGGAAATTCTACAACTCCTAGAAGCAGCCTGACTTCCCAGGCAGATCACTGTCCTTTATTGCAAGGGCCACCAAAGAGATGTGCCTAAAGTCTCCTTTAGAAACCAAAAAGCTCATGGAAAGGCAATAAGGGCCACCTGACAGCCCCTCAAGACACTAGCCTTATTCCCTGTTCCTGAGCAACCGTCAAACCAGTCAGTTCATCATGTGGGTCATCTTTCCAGGGCTATGACTCTCAGGCTCTTTGTAGTCTACCTAATATCTCCATTTGTCATGCTCTCTCCACCACAGCAAGGGTAGAAATCCTTAATTGCTAGATCTGTCATAGTCCACCTTTTAAGATAGACCAGGAAATATTCTGACCTGCCCCTTCCCATTTCTGGGCTCAGCAGCCCCAACCCAACAGTGAAGTTTATCCATTCGGCACTTCAAAGAGTGATCCAGACTATGGCCATGACTCTCCTGACCAATCCACCCAGCTTCTGCCCCTTGAGCAGGCAGATCAACAGTTCTTCACATATGGGTGCTACCTTTTCCCTTCCTGTCTCCTGACAGGTTTTTCTCAGCCCACCTGGTGAGCCATAACCTTCCAAGGTGGTCGTGAGGAACATAAGCCCCAGTAGGTAGGACCTGCAGTCCTTTCCCACTGGAAGTAGCTATGTGAAGATAGAGACTGCCACCCACTCAGCAATCTACAAAGCTTACAGAGATGTATGTCTTTCAGGGGGAAATGAGGCAGGAAATTAGGCTATGGTCAGCCGGTTGGGCAAATGGGCATGGCCTGTCAATCATGAAGATTTAGGAATATCCTCCCAAGTCCTACACCTGGTACCAGAGAATACTATCTTCA
>RJWT010045806.1:0-11575 GCA_004365215.1 Cuniculus paca
AACAATAGTAGGGCTGAGAGGAGCATTCGATTCCTTGGCAGGCACAGGAGTCTTGAGACTGAGGCAAGCATGTGCTTTACCCCTTCCGCCCTCAGAGCAGCCAGGGCTCATGGGTGCTGTGGCACTGGTCTGGACAGGCGAGTTAATCAATGTTGACCAGAGGTCAAGTGCTTGCCCAGCCTTAGAATGGAGGTACGTGGGCATGGACAGGGGGATGCCCAGTTCCATCTATTGCTGGGGTTCATGATCTCAGGATAAACTGAAGAGAGTTGGAGGGGCTGTCTGTCATTGACTTTGTGATTGAGTTCTGGGGGGAAAGTCTCCCTTGGGCTGTATGCCTATCCCCTGGTCCTAAAGCCAAGAATTTTGTGAGCTACACACTCCCGACCCTTCAGTGCTCAATGAATTTCCCATGGACACAGATTCAGGTAAAAATAAATGGTTGAAAATAATGAATTCCGAAGCATCCAAGGAGGCAAACACTCATCAAGATAAACAGAAATCAGAGCCACAACAGCAGTCTACTTGGGGACCCTGGACTGGAGGTTCTGCCATCTCCTGAGTCTCCTGTGCAAAACTGGGCTGGCTGCCCAAGGTCAAGAAGAGGCTATCAGACTGAAAAAGTTTTTATGCTTTTCACAAAATAAAAGAGATGGTTAAATTACCAGTATAGACCACATGGTTTTGTTAAGAGGCCAAATGGAACACCTATAAACTAGACATTTAATGAAATTTAAAATAGAACTTCAATAGATGGGCTCAATAGCAGATCAGACACAGCCAAAGAGCAGATTAGCATTGTGAATGACAGAGCAGAAGAAAATATTGGGAATTGTCTTTATGTTTTCTGTTGCTATAACTTAACACTCTAGACTGGTTAATTAGTGGAGGATAAAGGTTTATTCAACTCACAGAGATGCTTACGGTCAGGTAGTGAGGGCCTTCTTGCTGGTGGGACTCTTCAGAGTCCTGAGGTGGGGCAGGGCATCCTATCTCCGGTCTCTGCCCCTTTTGAAAGACAAAGAATCATCAAATCAGGGCTCCACCCCTATGGCCTCAGTGGAACTTATTCACCTCCCTAAAACCCCTCCTCCAAGAGCCATAGTTGATCAAATTTCTACTCTCTCAACACCTCACAATGGGGATTACATTCCAACGGGAGTTTCTGTGCATACATTTAAACCCCAGCAGGCGTGTAGCTCGGGGACAGGAGCAGACTGTTCTGAGGGGATTTAGAGCGTGAGAAACAGAGCAGAAAGCCCCACCTCGGGGATTCAGGAAGGCTGTGGGAGGAAGAGTGGCAGGACTAGGCCAAAGACAAAATTGTGAAGATTTACAGGATATTGACTGCTAAGCACTGGTGGCAGCAGTGTCCCTATTGGCATCCATCGTGGCTATGGAGTCACTGGGGAGGTCAGTGCAGCTTTGGATGAGATCATGGCTAGGGGAGGGAATTTCCTTGGAAGAAGCAGCTGCTGGCTGTGAGTTCTGCCCCCTCCCAAGGGACCGTGGGATGGGGACCAGCTTTAGTCCTAAGTGACCAGAGGCTCATGGGAGAGGAGAAGAACTGGGGACCGTTTTTCCAGGAAAGGCCGGGTCTGACTTACACCCGGGATCCTGGGAATGAGAGCAGGCTTTGCTAAGGCCCAGGGCGGCCATGGGAGGAGAGGTGGCCAGTGTGGAAAGCTTTGGTTCTGTCTAGCAGGGCTGTCTCAGTCGGAGGAGGCTGGAGATTGAGGAAGGCCTCCCGGATGGAGATGCCTAGCCTGGGAAAGCCTGTGGGAGTCCATGTTCACCATCTGCCAGGCCTGCCAGGGGCAGGATGGACTGTAGTGGTGGAGTGCCAAGGTTGAGGTGGGGAGCTCTGGGGCTGCTGTATCTGCCCATTTTCTGTTCCTATAAGAAAACACCCAAGGCAGGATATTTTTGTTGTTATACTGGGAGTTGAACTCAGGGCTATTCACACTGAGCTACATCCTCAGCCCTTTTTCATTTTTTTTTTTTTTATTTTGAGACAGGGTTTTGCTAAGGCACTAAGTTACCCAGTTTGGGCTGGAGTTTGCAATTCTCCTGCCTCAGCCTCCCAGAGTGCTGGGATTACAGGTGTGTGCCACGTGTCCGGTCACGGTGGGGTACTTTATGAACAGAAGAGACTTATGGAGCTCATGGTTTCTGAGGCCAAGGGTCCGAAGACACCAATGAGAGTCCTCATTGCTGCATCCTGTGGTAGACAGTGTCATGGCAGGAGGGCCTGCGAGAGGGAGAGATAGCTTGATCAGACAGGAAATCAGACAGTGGGAGGGGGCCCATCTGGAGACCAAGTGCCACCACGTGGACCCTTAGGGGACACACTCAAGCCACACCCAAGCATAGCGACTGTGTCCCTAACTATCACTGGGCCTCAGGAGCTTGCAGCCACCAGCAGAGCCACCCTATCTCCTGTACCCTTCCCTTCCCTCCCCGGATCCGCAAGGCTGTGCCAGGGGGACAGAACAAAATGTCAGGTGACGGCTGCTGCATTGACCACTACCTGGCACCAGACATTTCAGTTGTGGCCTCAAACCTGACTGGCCTCCCACCTGGGGCTCATCTGACTCCTAGCCCGGTGGCAGGAGGGTGCTGGGCATCCTACCTGGCTTTTACGGCGTCTGCCCCAGCTGGTGTGTCCAGGACCCTGCGCAGGAGTCTTGGGGTGTTGCTCAGTGGAGCGCACTTGGGAGCCCAGAGACCCTCCTGGCTTTGCGGGTGGCTGGGGGCAGGCACAAGGGCAGCGAGTTCCGTTCCCACCCTCGCCCTGGTGAACAGGACCTGAAGAATGGAAGTCCCAGAGAGGCCAAGGCCTGGAAGGGTTTCTCCTTCTTCTTGGGGTGGCCTCTCCTGCCTCTATTTATTTATATTTAAATTAAATGAAACTAATTATTTATGGTGCTAGGGATTAAGCCCAGGGCCTCCCCCATGTGTTACATCCCTGCCTGTATTTATTTTGAAACAGGCCTTGGGCTTGTGAGGCTGTGCCCAAAGCTAGGATTACAGGCATGGGCCATCATGCCCATTTTTATTTAATTTTTAATTGTGGTCAGATATATATAATATAAAACGGATCATGGGAACTGCTTCTGGGAGCCGTTACCAGGCAGCAGGGGCCAAACACAACGAAGTCCTTACACCGCAGGAACTAGCAACGCATGTGGATTCTTTGTGTCTTTGATAAAAGATTTCACCCAACACCCATAGGCTGTTGTATAGTTTATTGCAAAATAATAGACTTTTCAGAGTACCATCCCCAGCCCCTCCTGCCTCCCCCATGCAGAGAGAGAGAGAAAGGGGAAGAGAGAGAGGGGTGAGAAGAGAGAGAAAGAGAGAGAAGCTTAAGCATGAAGGCAGTTACCCCGAATGAGGTCTCAGGTTACATTTATGTGATTGACTGTGTCTTCAAGGAATATATTTTCCTTCCTCCAAGGTCATTGCTCTTGTACAAATGAAGTGGGCTGTGTCAGTTGCTTCAGAGCGAAGGAGGTCCCTGTTTCCTGTTTAGGTGATGTCTCGGTTTAGTTTGTTTTGGGACTTTGAACTTTTCTCAGCCTTTTCACTCATCATCTGGACTTTGTGCAGGCCCTGAGCTCGTTTGAAACCACAAGTGTGTGTGGGTTCTGTCTATAGCTAATGATTAAGAAAGTGGAGGGGGAAAAATCACATCTCCTTTGCTTTTCAATTAGCTCCCCAGTTGCCTGTCTCCAACCAGCTAATAACTGACTTCTTGCCTATCAGGAATCGCATTCAAGTGCACAGGGCGGGACTCATCCACACTGTCAGGCAGCCATCACTGCCGTCCGCCTCCAGAACTTTCTTACCTTCCCAGACTGAAGCTCTGTCTCTCCTAGGTATGAACCCCCCACTCACTCCCCAGCCCCTGTCCTGAGCCCAGCTCCATGATCTGACGACCTCCAGGCCCACCGTCCCATCTTAGCTGCTGACCTTGCCAGCCACCTCTGCTCCGGTGACAACCCGTCCCGCCAAGACTGCTAAGTTGCCCACTCAGCCATGGCTCCCGCTGCTCCCCGCTCCCCTTTCTGACCTTCTCTGTCACCTCCTGGTGATTTCCTCCTGGTGCTTAGCTGCTCCACATTGTTACCAGGTCTGTGGAACCCAAGTGCTGTTAGGCCCAATCTCTCCCAACCACCAGGGCAGCTGGAAAAGAAGCACCCAGTTCTAATGCTCCGCTCTGTCTTGCTTTTATGGTCAAAGATGGCAACTTGTGGGCCTGGTGCAAAGTGAAACTGCAGGTCTCTCGTTCAAAATAATTAGGAATTTCCAGATGGTGACATCTGCGTTGTGTCCAGCACTTTCCCAGCAGTCGTTTGCCTGCCTCTTTATCCTGTGAGTTACTTCCTCCCACCCCGTGCCACCCACAGATGGCACCGAGAAAAGCCAGCGGTGTGAGCTGCTGAGAGGTCCTGCATGAGCCACCTTCCACCCAGAGCCAGCTCCCTTCCCTGCAGTGTGAATGCGGTTGTGGGTACAGGGATCCAGTCATTTTCAGTCTGTAAGCTGGAAACCCACAAAATCTGGTGGGGAGCCCTGAGGTCCAGGAGCAGGAGAGAGGGGGAATCCACCCTGCCTCTATTTTTTTGGTTCTGTCCAGGCCTCTGAGGATTGATTTGACCCCTACACCTTGATGGGGGTGATCACTTTTACTCCATTCCCTGATCCAAATGCTCATCTCTCTAAAACACCCTTGCAGACGCACCCACAAACAATGTGTATCCGGCTCCCAGAGCATCCCTTGCCCAGCCAAGCTGACACCTAGAACTAATCATCACGGTTAGCAAAGTCCCCTCTTCCAAACAGGTCACGTTCACAGGTCCTGGGTACTAGGATGTGCCACTGCTCAGCCCGGGAGAGTAAGCATCAGCCCTGAGGAAGCAGGACACTTGTGAACCGTGAGCCAGCAGCTGTGAAGCAGGGTGGAGAAGAGGGCCATTGTCCACCTGCTGATGGAAGACCCACCGCCCCGTTGGGAAGTCATGGGCAGGGGGCCCGGACCAGCTCGGGCCCCTTTGTGGCTGTCCTCATCCCTACCCTACCTGTGTCTCTCTCCACGAAGATGAGTGACATCTCGCTCACTCCTGAGAGATGCAGGGGGCACAGAGCCTGATGCATGGAGCTGCACAGTGGACGTCTACTGAGTGAACGAATGAACGAAAGGAACACAGGTTGTGGGTCCCTGTTGGGAGGCCCCTCTTGCCCCTGAGCCCCGGGGTTGGCTCTGGAGCAGTATTCTTGGCTTCCACCCATGCCCAATGCAGGGCACAGCTTTGTGCCTTTCTGCGGCTCTGTAAGACACACAGCCACCTCAGGAAGGCCCTGGGACAGGAGGATGGAATCGTGTGTCCAGCGTGCTGAGGAACAGCCACGTTTAAAAGAAGGAGTAAACATTACCACATATCAGCATTTTGAGATCATTTCCTATTAATCTGTTTTCTCCATCTATTTCCTTCCATTAATGCAGATGAAAAAGTATTTCATTCTTTCACTTTAGCTTTCTTCCTCTGAGTAAATGTTGTGGTTGATACATTGTGTCAATTTGAGTTTAGAAGTTTAACTAAGGGACTCAGCAGAGAGCCAAGATCCTTACTTTGTAAACATCCTCAGCCTGAGCCAGAGGAGGGCACAGAGGTGATGTGATTGCTACACCCACCCTGGGGCTCAGAGGGGGGTGGGGGTAGCGCGCTTACAATATAAGGGAAGAAGAGAAGATTGTTCTCCCTTTTTTGCTCTTGCTGCTTTTGCTGGCTGCTGCCTTAAAGTGTCGCCCCAGTGTCATGCCACCCTGCCTTGTCACCAGCTGATTATGGACTGAAACTTCCACAAACTGTAAGCTAAATAAACCTTTCTTTCCTTAACTTTAGGTGTTGGGTGTTTTGTATCAGCAATGAGAGAAAAGTAACTGAGACAAAATAGAAGTTTTCTATGTCCTCAAAGATGGAGACAAACAGGCCAAGTCACCATTTATAAGACTGGTTTGTCTTTAACACTTAGCAACATAGACAGGTGGACCAGCCCTTAGGGGCTGTAGCGCTGAGGAGGCACTGAGACCTCCTCAGCCTCTCTCCTTGGTTCACAGACGATGTCTGCTCTCTGTGTCCTCATGGGGTCATCGTCTCTTTTGATAATGACTCCAGTCAGGTGGTACCAGGGCTCTTCGCTTTCTGTCACTTGACAAAATACTGGAGAATAACAACTTCAAGGAGGAAAGGTTTATTCTGGCTCATAGTTTCAGAGGCTTTGGTCCATGGTTGGCTGGTTCCACTGCTCTAGGCCTGTGGTGAGGCAGAACATCATGGTGGAAGGATGTAGAGGAAAAAGCCACTCGCCTCACAGTGGCCAGCAAGCAGTGGGCTAGAGGGAGGAGCTGGGGACACGATGCCAGAGCATGGCCCAGGGATGCACTTGCAGTCAGCCTCCTGCATGTGCAGTTTCCACCACTTCCCAATAGTCCATTGGGCTCCATGAATCATCAATGGATTAATCCACTTGTGGGGCCTGAGCCCTCAGGATCCAATCACCTGTGAATACTGCTGTCTCCGGGATCAAGTCCTGCACGGGGACATCATACTTGAACTATAACAACGACCCACCCCAGTGGCCCCTGTTAATGTAATCACCTCTTTAAGTCCAAATGTGGTTACACTCTGGGGTCCTGGGGGTCAGGACTTCAACATATGATTTTGGGGACCCAACACAGCACATAAAACAGCCTTGGAAGAGTGGGTAGAAAAAGATCAGGATTTCAGAGGCTCCTGGGCCCCCTTGGTAAGGTCTTCCAAGAATAGACTCTGTCCTAGATGCTACATTGTGACAGAAGAGAATGATGGCTCTGTACCGAGGCCCCTCTGCTCGTGCTGTGGATTCAAGGGGGCTCAGAATGAAGTGACCCCAGCCCTGTGGGGAGCCAAGATTCCCTGGCTTCACAACAAAGTTTCAGCAAAGCCTGGGTTACAGCAGCTGACCTGAGAGGGGTCCTCCAGTGCACACTCCCTGCCTGAGGAGCTGGGCAGTGTCCCAAGCAGTGAGCTATTTGTCCCCTCTGCTGGGACCTAGAGATGGGGGACAAAGCAGATGAGCTTTCATGAGGACCTAAAAACCGAGATTCAGCAGAACACACCGGTTCATAAACACAGAGTTAGCAGAGTTTATTTCTGAGCAGCTCCCATAGCAATCAAGGCACTGCCCAACATGCAGGGAGGTGGCCTGCAGGCTGCAAGACAGCAAAGGATTTGCAGCTCTGTTTATCTGGAGTGAAAGCCACGGCCATCACCCATATTCCTGCCGTTCTTTCTCTTACCTGCTGCTGTCATTTCCACTAGGGCTGGTAGGTATTCTAAGTGACCTCCTGATTTCTCTCACTTCCGGTGCTGTTGTCCTGTCTATGTGCAATTCGACAGGGATGAGATAAGGATGGTGACTTATGTTCTTCGACCTCGCTCACAAGGGTGAATTCATGCAGTTCCCTGGAGCCTCATCCTGAAATATTGCATAGCAGAGGAAAAGCTGGGCCCCGCTGCCCCTGTAAGGCCCCTACCTTGGGGCGGCCTTGGCTTTGACTTGGGAGTTGATAAAATGTGCATACCCTGCAAAGCGGCCAGGGTTTGAGGGGAACAGGCAGCCAGCCACACCCCGTGTCTGGCCAGCCAAGGACTCACTCGTAGGGATGAGCTCCAGGTGTTCTCGGTGGGAGATTCTGACCTCGCTGCTGGCTCCACATCAGTATAACGTATTTTAGGCTCCAGCAATCAGCATATCCCACCCCAGCTCTTGATTAGCTTGGGAAAAAGTACCTGAGTCCCATCCAAGAGGACTGGTGGCCAATTTCTCCAGCAAGTCAATCCTGGGAGTTTTATGAGAATTAGTGAAGGGAGAACTCACCCTTCTTTGGGGACCCTGAGCTACGGAATGAGAGCTGAGAGCGGAAGCCCATTATGCCAGCAAAGTGGTGTACGTGGCTGAGAGTTGAGTCCACGGGGAGAGCTGAGCTGTGAGCTGAGCTCCAGGAAAGAGAAACTGTTCCAGATGATGCTGTCTGGTCACCTGGATCCTTTCATGCCTGAAATCATGTTCAGAGTCTTTAGTTCCTGGAATCAATAAGCTTCTTTTCCCTTTTCTCTCATTTGATTTTAGTTCCTTTTACTTGCTCCCCCAAAGCTTGTGCACGTATGCAGTTTTACTCAAATGGCAGCAACCTGTTTGCGTTTGGGCTCCTTGGCTGAGATAGTCCTTGCGGACTCTGCCTGATTTAAGGCAAAAATAAAAAGGGAGACAGACAGACAGCTGTTCATGAGAAGCATTGTAGGGCGCTGCTGAACTGATGGGGCCTAGAATGGGCTGGAGATGCTCTGGGGTCAGAAGTAGTGAAAACTCTTCTGTCCTGGGTCCTCTGTGTCAAATGCGGTTCTGAGGAGTGAGGATATAAGCAACCATCTCAAGCCTATCAGAGTCCCAAGGACTTGGGGCTTAGAAGACTATTTTTCACTTTTTTGGAGCTGGAGGCCAGAAGCCTGGGGTGGAGTTGTGGTAGGGCTGGCTCATCGTGGAGATTCTGAGGTAGATTAGGGCATGGCAAAGGGCAGGGCCATTGGGCATGACCTGCCAATCACAAAGACAGGTCCAATCACGGCCAGGGCAGGTGTAGAGAGCATTTTTGGAGCCCTGCCTGGGGCAGCCGGATCTGACATCAGAAGGGGGATATAAAAGTTGGCAGCAATTGGCCTGTGGTCACTGTTTTCTTGCTCTTGGAGTGGCTCATTATGCTTGCAGGGTGTGTTTTCTCTTCAGAGACCTTCTTTTCACTTTTTCTTCTTCTTTTACTTGTAATAAATGTTCGACTTTTAAATTCTTCAGTTGTTCTATCCAGTTCTTTGAGAGCAAGACAATAAGTGCCTGGAAAGGACCACCGGGCACCCCACCATGGGGTAACAGTTCTAGGGGGAGAATCTGTTTCTGGCTCATTCATGGCACCTGGTGGCCCTGGCGCCCTTGTCCCTCAGGTGCATCACTGTGTCCCTGGTTTGCTTGTCACACAGCACTCTCCTTCTGTGCCTATGATATGGCTTTTGAAAAGACACCAGTCAACCTAATCCACCACAACCTCAACTAGTTGCAGCTGCAAAGACCTTTCCAGAGAAGGTCATTTTGTTGTGGGGTGGTTGCTGTTTTCCAGACAGGTTGTTCTTGAACTCACAATCCTCCTGCCTCTGCCTCCTGAGTACAGGGATTACAGGAGTGTACCACCATGCTCAGGCAAGTAAAGTCATATTTTGAGGCTCCAGGTGAATGAGAATTTGGAGGAGACATCTTTCTACTCACGAGAGGTCACGTGCAAACCCTTCATTGCAAGAAGTGATGAGAAGTGTGCTTGGGGAAGAGGTCTTCGGCTTCACAGACAAAGGTACCAGATTTACCCTCCCATCAACTTTGGGTGACCGTTTCTGCTGAGGATGTTCTGGTTCTTCTAGAAAGCCCACGCACACCCTGTTTCCTCGTGCGCACGTTTCCGAAATGTTCGTCCCTCTGCCCACGGCTGGAGCATCTGAGCATGCCTTGCTGTTCCCTTGCCATGCAGACTCGTGTCCCTGGTGAGCAGACTCCTCTGGGTCCTCTGGGGCCACGGTGGGGGTCCAGGGCAGCTCTGCCCTGCCGGGCTCATTCCTTTCTCGAACATCTTCAAGGCCTTGCATTTGCATCATGCCTAGCACTCTCTGTGCTTAAGAGCTCTCAGTCTTGGAAAGCTTCAGATTCACGCTAGCCCACCTTGCGGATTCGCAGGACCACTTCCAGTCCTCCCAGGTTGGGGGGCACTGAACACTGGGCTGGGGGAGGGAGGGGATCGGATGCGCCTGTGCATCAGTCCATGCCGCATCTCCAACTGCGCAGCGCCCTCGGGACTCTACTCCCATAGCCACCTATGTTTGACACCACAGATTTTGGAATTCTTGCTTTCCTCTCCATCCTCTGCCAACGTGGGGCCAGAGGGAGTCCTGAGTTTGTCTCCTGTAACCCAGCTCCCTTAAGAGGGCAGCAGCTCTTTGGGGAATGGCAGGCCAGGCCAGAGAGGAGAACATCCTTTAGGCTGGAGACACCCAAGGGTACTGCCACAAGGTCTGGCTGTTGGGGGTTGGGATCTGTCCTTTGTCTTCAGGAACTTTCCTGGGTTTCTGCAACATGTATGAACCTCACATGAGACTTCAGTGAATGTTCAGAAATGTTTGTTGAGCGAGTAACAGACCCATGAAGTTGTGACTTCAACAGATTTCTTTTTTCTTTTACTGTACTGGGAATCAAATCCCAAGGCCTGGTGCATTCTAGGCCAGAGCTCTACCAGGGTGGGTACAGGTCCTCTGTGTTGGGGAGGGTGGCAATCAGACCCTGGCAGAGAGGGCTAGGAGGTATTGATTCGCTGGTCTGGTTTTGCTCTTTCTCCACATCCAAGGCATCCTTCTCTTCCTGGGCCAGCCACCTCCTGCAGGAAGCCTCCCAGCCTCCCCAGGCCTCACTGTCCTCTCCCCGCTAGTCTCTGTAGCCCTGTATGGCATCCATAGCCCCACTCTTGGTGTCTCTGGTAGGGACAGAACCGGCTGTGGGCCAGAGGAGGCTGGGGATCCTTTTGCATTTGGGGAGGGGTCTTACAGCCTGGCAGGTCCCTCTATGTGATGGGAATAAACCCCCTCCCCACAGCTCTTCTGGGGCCACAGGAACACATGTCCTTGCTGGCTGTGGTGGCGCATGCCTGTCATCCCAGCACTGTAGGAGACTGAGGGAGGGGAATGCAAGTTCATGGCCAGTCTGGGCAATTTGGCAAGAACTGTCTCAAAGTAAAAGAAAAGAAAAAGGGCTGAGAGTGTGGTTCGGTTATAAGGCCCTGAGTTTGATCCCTAAATACTAATGCAAAATCACCACCCTGTCCATACCCTAAACAGCCCCGAGCGATCCCAGAGAGGAATTCCTCACGAGTGGAGCTGGGCAGAACCAACAAACGAACTTGGTTGTTTGGCAGTAGGTGGCATCTAGATTGTAGCTCTTTTTTTTTTTTTTTTTTTTGATACCAGGATCAAACTCACGACCTCGCACTTGCCAGGCAGGTGCTTGTGCCACTGAGCTAAATCCCCAACCCTCGATTGTAACTCTTACACTTGAACACAGTGTATCTGCATTCTACGGGCCACCATGTGGAAACAAAAAATACAAGGCTCTGAGTTTTTCTTTTCTTGGTTGCTGTTTTATTTTGGTTTTTAATTGACACATACTAATTATACGAATTTACACAGTACAATATGATGTTTCAATATCTGTATATGTAGCATAATGATCAAATCGATGTCATTAGCATTTCTGTCACTCCAAGCATTAACTGTTCCTGTGTAATGAGACTCAAAATCCTCTCTCCTAGCTATTTTAAAATGTGCAGCGCATTGTTACTGACACAGCCAGCCTGCTGTGCATCTAAACCCCAATACGGATCCTCCCATCTAACTATAATTTTGTACTTGTTGATCAGCCTTTTCCCCCACCCTGCCATCCC
>RJWT010045807.1:0-11562 GCA_004365215.1 Cuniculus paca
AGCCCCAGGGTCTCTTTCTGGTGTGTGACCAAGAGCAGCCGACACACAACCACCTAACTGTTTGGGATCTCGGGGTCCTCCTCTCTAAAGTGGGAATTACCAGCGTATCTGCTTCCCAGGATTGTTGTGAAATTGTAAGGGTTAATGCACAGAAAGCATTTGGATAGTTTGGGGGGGGTCTTGTTTTGCTTTTGGTGGACCTGGGGACTAGGGTCAGAACTCAGTGCAGTTGCACTGAATTACTTCCCAGGCCATTTTATTCTTTGAGACAGGGGCTCCCTAAATTGCAAAGGCTGGGCTAGACTTGCAATCCTCCTGCTTCAGCCTCCCGGAGCTCTCATCACAGAATGAATGCGTGACGAATGCGAATGTGGGTATTACCCCCATCACCTTGTGAGCCCCTGTGGCTGAGGGCTGCAGCTGACCAGGAACCTCAGCCGAGAGCCCTGAGGTGTACACCCCAATTTGGGGCTCCTCACCTGCCCCTCCCCATACCTGAGCCCCTCCTCCCACTGGGCTCCGTGCGGGGTGCCGCCTTCTGGCCGTGGGGGGCCTTGGAGGGCTTGTGGTCCGGAGCAGGGGCTGGGCCCGGGTGGGCCTTGCCAGCACAGTCCAGGTCGGGGATGGCCTTGAGCAGCTCGGCCTGCGTCTCCTCCAGCAGCCGGTTGATGTCCTTGGCGCTGTACTGGGTCAGCGCTGCCCGTTTCTCCTCCCAATCCCGCTCCGCCTGTGTTCGTGTGGGGTCAGGGGTCAGGGGTCAGGGGTCAGGATCCTGGCGGCACCCCTTACCCATGCTGGCCAGGACTCAGTCCCTCCCGTCAGCCACACCGAGCAAAGGACAGGAAGGGACCCTCAGCCTTCTCCTTGGGTCAGAACTGCTATGTTCATTTGACACCACATTCTTTTCTCTTTTTTGGTGGTGCTGGGGATTAAACCCAGTGCCTTCAGACTGAGCTGCATTCTCAGCACACCCACCCTTTTTCCTAATTTTGGGACAGGGTCTTGCTAAGTCACTAAGTTGCCGAGGCTGAGTTTGAACTTGTGATCTTCCTGCCTCAGCCTCCCAAGTGCTGCAATCACAGGGATGCACCCCCATGCCCAGCACACCACTTCGACTCTTACGGCTTTATAAATATGCTTTCTGCCTAGGGGGACTCATGTCACCTTCGCTGTGCTCTCGGACTTCCATCTGGGAGCGGACCCCTCCCACTCTAGGGTGGGCGAGAACCCACGGCCCCGCCCGGCCCCAGCACCTCCACAGACACGGCCTTGTCCACGCTTCGCTTCCCAGGAGCATCCGGGCCTTTGGTGGGGTTGCTACCCTTGGGGGTGAGGGGGGCCCCCTCGGCCGGGCCGCCCAGCTCGTGCAGGTTCAGCGGCGGACTGGGGGGTGGCGCGTCGAAGTCCAAGCCCTTGCTGCAGTCAGTCTCCGCCGCCACCTTCTTGGGCGACTGACTCAGGAGGTTGCTGGGTGGCGGCCACGCGCCCTCGTCCACTTGCCTGAGTGGGAGCGAGGGGGAGCCGTGAGGCCGGGGCGAGGGTGACAGGTCCGGGCCACCGCCCCGGGGACAGCTGCCGGGGACCCCCGGGCCGGAGCCGCGAGGCCGCGCACAGACCTGCGGATCTGGGCCAGCGCGTCGGTGACGCCGCGGCAGCGCTTGAGCAGCCCGTCCAGCCGCTGCGGCTCCTCCTTGAGGAACTTCACGGCCTCCACCTCCACGCGCAGCACCACGCGCATCTTGCTCTGCAGCCCCGGGAAGTGAGCTGGGGGCACAGGCGGGGTGAGCGCGGGGGGGGGGGGCAGGGAGCCCGAGGCCCAGGGAACCCGCAGTGGTGGCGGCAGCCGAGGTGGGGAGCTCGGCGGGGACCCCGGGCCTCACCCTTGAGCTCCGTCAGCGTCTCCCCGAGCTGCTTCAGCACCAGCGCCTTCTCCTCCAGCTCCGGGCCGGGCACCAGCCGGTGGCTGTGGGACGCGTCTCGCTGGATCCTTTCCATGGACTTCTCCAGGTCACTGCAGCCACAGACAGACCTGCTCAGCCCCTCTGGCCCCAGCCCACACCCCTGAGACTGCACAGCTGGAAAGAAATCAGGCCGCCTGTCAGGTCAAGACGAAAAGCCACCCACCGGGTCACACGCCCAGGGGAAACCAGCAAGCCAAAGATCAGAGAGGAGACCAAAGCCCTCCCCTGCCAGGTGTGGTGGCGCATGCCTGTCATCCCAGCAATGGGGAGGCTGAGACACGAGGATTGCCATGAGTTGGAGGCTGGCCTGAGCTACACAGTGAGTTCAAGGCCAGCCTGCACCACATGACAAGACCCTGTCTCAAAAAACCAAAAACAGCCTGAACTGCATAGTGAGACCCTGTCTCAAAAAGAAAAAAAGAAAAAAAAAAGATAATAGGAATCAGGGAGACACTGTAGATGCTTTGCAAATGGGAAGAGGACCAAGAGAGGGAGCAAGGAGGGCAGTGGGAGGGAGGGGAGGGGGAAGGAAAACGAAAACCACTAAGATGTGTTGTGTACATCTGCCCACAACTGCAAAGGTGCAGCGATAAAAATTTTAAAAATTCAAAGTAAACAGAACACAGGCTGGGGATAAAGTTCAGCAGCACAGCGCCTACCTGGCAAGCATGAGGTCCTGAGTTCGATTCCTGATACCCCACCCCCAAAAACAAATACAACATAAATGAGGACAAGTCCCCACTCCTTGCACTGAAAGGAGGCTAAAATCCACACTCCTCACTGAGGCCAAGAAGGGCACCAGAGGAGCAGATGAAAGCCTGGCTCTAGGGTCACAAGATCCTTGCTGCGACCCCAGCTCTGCCTGCCCAGCAGAGACAGTGGGCGAGTTACCCAGTATCTCTGGGCCTCGATCTTCTCACCTGAGAAATGATGGCAAGAGACTCCGCCCACCCGGCCTTGGTGAGGGTGCAATGAGTTCATGCAGACGTGGGGGGCTGCTCTCCTCTGCTCCCCAGCTGCCTCCCCACCCCCATTGTTTGCCACCCTTCCTAACACCCTGTTCTCTGGTCTCAGTGAGAAGCTCCCCTAGTCTCTTCTCTGGAGTTGAGGGTTCGATTCCTGCCCCCCCTCCCCAAGCCCTACGGCTCCTGTTTGCTGAGTCCTATAACTCTCTGGACCACTAGCCCCAGGCAGGACAGGTACCACGCCTGGTGCAAATAGAAGTCTGGTAAATAACTGGGGGACGAACAAACAAGTGGACGGAGGAACAGCTACAGCAAGTCATCTCAGTTCTGTGCAAGAGCAAGGACACCTCTGGCCCACATGCAGGACTTGACATAAATTTCTGTCCAACCCGGTCTGCAGGATCTCAGCTCAACAAGCCAGGTGCAAATAACTTGGGGCTTTCAGTTCCACCAGTCAGCAAATTTGTGCCCATCAGTGCTCTGTGTCATTAGCAAGTCTTATCAGTGGGCCTTACACATCTCCATCCAGCTAGCAGGGGAAAAGACAGACAGGCGGGAGCCACAGCAAATTCTTCTGATTCAGCACCAGAGGGTGAAAAGCGACCTTGTATTGAGCACTTGCTGTGCCAGTCACTAACTTACTGTAACCGCACAACAAATTCAGGAGTGGGAACTGTTATTAGCTCCAGTTTACAACTGGACAAACAATGTTCAGACACCACACTACATTTCCCAGCCTTCCTTGCAGTGATCTGCAGTCATGTGACTGAGGTCTACCCAGGGGGTTCTGGGTAGGAGTGAATGCCACTTCCAAACCTGGCCCAGAATCTCCCAGCAAGCTCCTCCATGTCCTCTCCCCATTAGTTGGCTGGCAAGACCATGGATCTCCTGCCTGAGGGTGGCAAACCTTCTGTCAGCCTAGGCCCTAACTAGATGCTGACCACCTGAATGAAAAGAACTGCCCTGCAAGCCCTTGAGGAGAAAAAATACCTCTATTACTTTGAATCAGTATACAGGCCTGGAACTTGTTATTGAAGCTGTCCTAAGTGGTTCTTATTTCTTTATTCATATTTTTGCAGTACTGGGAATTGAACCCAGGCCCTTGGGCTGAGCTAAATCCCCAGCTCTCTTTCGCCTTTGCATTGAGACAGGGTCTCACGACGTTGCTAAGTTGCCCAGACTGGACTCAGACTTGCGATCCTGCTTTAGCCTCCCTGAGTGCTGGGAGGACAGGCCTGCGCCAATACACCCTGCCTGTCCGCACTAATTAATGCACTACCATAACTAAGGCTTTGGAATTTAAAGGGAGTGAAAAAAGAGGCTCAGAGATTAGCCAGTCCGCTACCATTCCATGTGGACGCACTGGCTGCATCTGGAGTTCACACTCCAGCGTGGACTCCCACTTGCTGCCCATCTGCTGTCCTCTGAAGCCCTGCTCCACCACAGGCAAGATCAACTCCCCCGCCTGGGTGTGCGACACCTGCCCGCTTCAGGCCTGGCTGGTTTTGTTAAATGTCACCACTCCCAAACGTCACTGCGAGGAAGAAGGGACTTTTATTTAAAGAACAACTCCAGTGAGCTTCAGGAAGACAGAACACTACAACTCTAAGGCAGCAGAGGCTGGGATCGACCTGCACCTCTATTCCCTAACAAGACACTGGATGAAAAATAGCTAAGGGAGCCAAGCTTGGTGGCACACACTTGTAATCTCAGCTAGACAGGAGGCTGACGCAGGAGGATTGCAAGTTCAAATCCTACCTGTGCAATTTATAAGGGCCAGTCTCAAAATTTAAAAAAAAATTTAAAAGGGCTGGGCATGTAGCTTGGTGTGAAGGCTCTTGAATCAATTTCCAACACCACCAAAAGTAAATACATAAATAAATAAAAGTGGCTGAGGGCTGGGGAGTAGCTCACTTGTCTGGCACGTTGTGAGGCCCTGGGTTCATCCCCAGCAGCACAAAAATGAATGAACGGATGAATGGATGAATTCAGGGCCATGCACTCCAGATCTTTGTTTAGTGCTGGGAGAACTGAGAGGCAAGCTCAGGACAGATCCAGCGAAATAATCCTTAATTTGTGAACTAGAGACGCAATTCTCATTTTGCAGTGGGCAGGATCCCGGGTCTGGGAGGGAGGAGAATCCAGCCACAGGCAGATTTCCAGGTCCCACAGGGGAGCTGTCTGGGTACAGGTTTGATGGGGGGCAGGGGCTGGGGCGTCTGTGAGTCCCTGGATCACAGAGGCCCCCCAGGCACTCCTAAAAGAAGGCTTAGTATAAACCCGTCCTTTCATTTCTCCTGCCGCTGTGCTTTCATAGTCCCTTTAACGGGCTCCTAAAGTTCCTTTTGAAAGTTCTGACCCAGCTCCCCCTGTGGAATAGAACGAGACAAGGACAGGAAAGTCGCGTCCATGGCACCCTGGGAGAGGGGGCTGGCAGCCTCTGCTGTGCTCAGTCATCTGGCTGGAGCTGTCACGTGGCAACTGTCCCTGGCAAGAGGGGTGGCTACTGCGGGCTCACTCCCACATGGCCAACCCTCCAATTCATCTCAGCCCCACAGTACCACGGGGACCCCTGCCTCATCCCTTGCTAAAATGCACACATAGCGCCAGGTTGTATGGACCCTGGGCTGATGACTAGTGGCCTTGCCAAGGAGGCCCTTAGAAGGGCCCTGGATATGACTTAGGGACAAAACTGGGCTCCTATGAGCAGCTCTCCTGCCTCCCTGGGGTCTCTGAGTACCATCCAATACCTGTCCAGAAAGAACGGCAAAAAAAAAAAAATCTTAATACGGAACACTAATGAAGACATTGAGGCATGGAGAGGAGCAGGAACTGTCTGGATCCACAGCCCCTCAGGCCTGGGTCCGGACCCAGCTCTCCAAGTCCTTTAGTCAGGCATGAGATAAACTAGGTGTGGGCAGTGAGGACACGGGTCTGTAGAGCAGGTCAGGATAAACAAGGCACGGCGGAAGTCCCAACCTGCTGAAGACAGTGGTAGGAGATAAACCATGCACGGACATCTTCAGCCACCTAACACCAGCTCAGAGTGTGGCCAAGCTGGAGGCCGGCGGGGGAGTGGGGACAGCATCTGGTCACTTTCATTTTTGGAGAACTGATCGTTTCCCAGCACAAGGAGCTCTCTATCCTAACAGCCAGCCGGCCATAAAGAGAAAGCACTTCCTTCTCCTCGGGTCCTGTAAAAGCGCCTAAATGAGACCTCACTGCCACCCTTTCTCCAGTCCCCTTTTGCCTGTCTTTCTTGATAAACTCCCCTCCTCCATCTACGGTTTCCTTCTTCAACACCTCAAAACACAGCCGGACGTTAAGATAGTAGCACTGCCCTCTGCCTCAGACTGCAGCACCGGCCAGGGAAAGCTCCAGACAACGGCGAGGTGGCCTGATAGCCGTTTGCTAAATTTGGATCCGAGACTGTCTTGGCCATGGTTAAGCGTCTGGGGTGGGATGTTCTGGTCCTCCTTTCTTCCAGAACATTCGAGCTCCATCTCAGAAGTGCCAGGAAGGGAGGAGGCTTTCCCTTCGCTAGGTCTTGTCCCAGGGGCCAAGAGTGGCAGTGACTGAGCAGTGACAACACCCTATTGCTCTGTGGTCCCCCGAGTCCTTGTGCGTGGGGCACAGTCCAGGACGAAAGCAGGAAGCGGGCAGAAGAAAGGCAGGCGGCGGGCCACAGGGGTGGAAGCTGCGGCCACAGCCAGCCGGGCGATCTCTGGGAAGCAAGACCACGGCAAAAGCAGGCACCGGGCCAGGAAGAGAAATCGGGAATTATGCCAGATGCTCAGAGGTTTGTGGGTCACAGAGAAACCAGGCCACGCCGGAGGAGGAAGTCAGGCATCAGAACAGACCAACGTCACTGTGATTCCTATGCGAAGGAGCTGCGCCTCCCGGGGATGCCGGGCGCGGGTCACCCCGTCCGCGCCCCGCCCCGCCCCGCCCCCTCCCTCGCTGCCACCCTCCTCCGAGCGCCAGGCCTCACTTGAGCTGCTGGGTGATGAGCTCCTCGTCGTTGAGGTAGCGCAGCCGCTCCTCCTCCACCAGGGTGCGCTGTCGCTGCAGCGGGTCCTCCTGCCGCCGCGCCGCCTCCGACACGCGCATGCTCAGCTCCGCCTCCGTGCGCTTCAGCAGCGCGCGCACCGACTCCTGGTTCTGGAGCTGCGGGGCGCGAGAGTGGATGCGTGGACCGGGCTGGGAGGGAGCGGGGCTCCGCGGGGCCGGGCAGAGGGTGGGCGGGTGGGCGGTAGAGGGGGTCAAGAGGAAGTTCTGGGGAAGCAGAGGCGAGGGAGCGGGATGGGAATGTGGGGATCCTAGTGGGACCCTTTTGTGGGTGCCTCCGTCTGGGTGTGGCGCGGAGCGCCCTGAGTATGGGGTCGGGCCTGGAAAGAAGGGTTGAGCACTGGGGCTGACAGTTTGGGGCAATCCGACCCAGTTCCGAGCCCGGAAGGCCGGGGGTGGACGGGATTTTAGCGTGGCCCAGATGGCCACGGTCCGCCCCCTCCCCAGCCTGTCTCTGCGCATTAACTTCACCTGACGAGGAGCGGGCACAGCGGTGCCAGGCTCCTGACAGGTGGGACCATCTGCCAGGCGGGGCGAGGCAGACTGGCGGGGCTTAGGAAGGGGGGCCGCCCGCGAGAGGGACGCATAGGGACGGATGGGCGGGGCTGCGGGAGGGCTCGGGGCGGGGCGTGATGGCAGGGGCGGTACCTGGAGCTTGCGCAGCTGCTGCAGCTGGCCACGCAGGTCGCTGGCGCTGTTCTGCAGGCCGCGCAGGTGCAGCTGCATCTGCAGACGGCTGACCGCCGTGGGCTTGTCCGCAGGGGCGCCGCCGGCCGAGGGCGCGGGAGGGCCGGACACTGGGGTGGCCCCGCTACTGCGGCTGCCTGACCCGCACGCTGCAGAGAGGGACATTGAGGGTGGAAGAAGTGAAACATAAAATAAACTTTGAGAGGGGCCAGGGCAGATCGCCCCCCTCGTGACTCCACCCTATGGCCCCGAGGCACGTGTGCGCCACCAGGCAGTGACACCTTGGACTAAGCTGACGTCTCGTTTACCCACTGAATGCCCACTGATGTCGGGACTTTACAGACTGGTAAACTTCAGCTCAGAGGGGAAGGGCGGGGTCACTCACGTGCCGAGGGCGTGGCTGCCCCGTTAGAGCCTTCGATCTTCTCACTGGCACAGGGAAAGAGAATGGGCATCAGGGAGTCCCAGACCGGCCCCAGACCATCACAGCGGAGATGTCACCTCCAGCTCCCACAGCAGCAAGGGACACGGTGACACACAGAGCTGAGCCCACACTTCTGATGCCCACTCCCTGCCTCCCACTCCAGCTCCAGGGCCTGGCGGCGTTGGTGAAGAGGGGCTCACCTGGGGGTCTCGGGCTCCGAGCCCCGAAGGAGGGCGCTCTGCACCAGGCCTGTGAGGCTGGCGATCTGCTTCTCCATGGCCTCCATGCGCTCCCTGGGGAGGACATGGTGCTGAGCAACGCTTCCCGCGCCTGGGGCCCTCCTGCCTCGCCCCTACACCTAAGATCGGTGACGATCAGCAAACACCCTTCCATCCCCAGCTGCCTGCACACAAAGGGACCCGGGCCTAAGGACCAAGTCCATGCGTCCCTCTGTGTATGCCCCCACCCAGCCCTTCCCTGCTCTGCGCAACCCCCAATCCTTTTCCCCTGCCTCCTCTCCCAACCCATCCCAAAGTCCCAGCAGCCTGGAGAAACCCCTCCTCCCGCAGGAAAGTGCAAGAAACCCCTCCTCCCTGAGCGAGAACTGGCATCAACAGAGAACCCAGTGCAGTGCTCAGCTGGATGACTTCGTGGGGGGGAATGTCTTGCTGTGTAGTCCAGGCTGGCCTGGAACTTGCAGGAATCCTCCTGCCTCAGCCTCCCACATGCTGGGATGACAGTGTGGGCCACCACCCCTAACACTGGATCCCTGTTTCCTGCCAGCACCCCTCCCCAGTGCACTTCAGCCAGCCTGTGCTGGACAGCTCTACGGTTGACAAGGCCTTGTCCTCTCTGGAAAGACTACAAAGGGCTGGCTGGGCCCCTTATCTACTGTTGGGGAAATTGAGGCTCGGGTAACAACTGCAAACCCAGGTCTCTGGAGTCCGTGTCTGGCCCCTCTTGCCACCCCTTCAAGACTTGCAGATGGAAGGGAAATGGCAGTACCTGGCTCTCTCCAAAGTCCTCCCTGCCCCGTCCCAAATGCCAGGTCTACCGAGGACCCTGGGACCTCGAGTGCAGGAATGGCATCTGTAAGCCAAGACCTCGGTGACGCCTGCTCTCCCCACCCTACCCTCACCAGGGGGACTTACCTGGTCTCCGCGTCCTTGGCTGGCACCGGTGGCCCGAAGCCCACAAGCGCGCGCTCTCCAGGCCCGGGGAAGAGCTCGGGCGGGGGAACCCCGGTTCCAGAGGCGCCCCCGGTGCTGCTGCGCGTCTTGGCCCCGGGGCTCTCGGCGAAGACGGACGAGGAGCCCGAGTCCTTGCGGAAGGATTGGCGCACGGGCGAGCCGCGGCTGGGCGGGCCCGAGTAGGGGCTGTGGGGCGGCGGGGGTCCGCCGGGGGGCGCGCCCACGTCCGCCAGCTTCTGCGGCGACGAGGGCGGCAGGCGGAAGCCGTAGCCGTCCCCGTACAGCGCGCCGCCGCCGGCCGCCGCCTTGTAGAGCGAGTCCTCCAGGTCGGACTGCAGCGCGGCGGCCGAGTAGGTGCTGAGCGAGCGCACCGAGCCGCGCTTGTACAGCCCGCCGGGGCCCGGGAAGGCGAAGGGCTCGCCGGCCGCCGCCAGGCTCAGGCGGCCCTCGTGCAGCAGCCCGTAGGGGTCGGCGTACAGACCCTCGCCCTTCACCAGCATCATGCCGCCCGCCTTGCCCGCCAGGTCCTCGTCCGGCTTCACGTCGCGCCGCTCCAGGATGGCGCTGGGGCTGGGGCTCACGCCTGGCGCCCCCGCCGTCGCCGCCCCCGGGGCGCCCCCCAGCCGCTCGGCCGCGTGGTGCACCGGGCTGCCGGCGTAGGAGGGCGGGCGCCCCCCGGCGGCGTAGGACAGGCGCGAGCGCGACGGCGACCCGGACGGCAGCCCCGATGGCAGCCCGGGAGGTGGCGAGCCGGACGCCAGGTGCGGGGCCGGCGACAGGTTGTTGAGACGCCGCGTGGGCGACGACTCCCGCGACGCGTACACCATCTCTCTCTGCGCGGGAGACAGCCCAGCACCCCACGGGGGGGGGTCACAAAGTGCTCCCCACCCTTTGCTTGCAACCCCCCAGGAAGTCCCTTCTGCTCTCTGTCACATCTTGGGCCCCTTCCCATCAGAGTTCCCGGCATGAGGGACAGTGGCAGCTGGACAGGCGTCACCCTTAACCTTTGCCATGGTGGGGCGGCTCGAAGGGAGGCCTGCTGGAGAACTTCCGGACTGGCTAGGGGAACAGGGAGGGCTCCTCCGGGACCCCACGGCGAGCAGGGGCTGCTCTGCCTTGATTCCCCATCTCCCTTCTCCTGGTCTCCGACATCCGCCTGCACCCTGCCTTCCTGGACCCACCCCTCCAGTCTCCCCAGTGCCCTGGGCATCCCCAGCTGTACCCGGAGGTCCCCGTTGGTGAGGTGGGATCCAGGGAAGGCAGCATAGAGCGGCTCCTTCCGGTAGATCTTGATAATACTGCGGTCTTGGATGTCCCTGGGGGTTGGGGTGGGGTGCAGAGGGTCACCGCGTGTCCCCCAGACTGCGCAATGTGGAGGGGCAGAGAGAGTGGTGGCACGGGGGACCAGGACCCCCAAACCCCCTTCTAAATCCTTTGGGCTGCCTGCCACCCCTTAGACACAGCAGCCCCTCCTCCGCCGCCTCAGGCTGTTTTCTGGTTAACCTGGGCCAGTGGGAACCAGCGCGTGGGGGGGGGGCTAGGAGGGGGAAGGGCGGAAGGGAGAGGGGGATTCAGAAGGAGCTGGGGTGGAGGAGGTGTGTGGGACGCCCGCCCACCCCGCTTCCCCCGGGCCGCGCCCACCGGACGTCCTCCAGCTCGTAGAAGACGTTGCGCGCCTCGTCCTTGATGAGGATGGCGGTGTTGGGCGACTTGAGCATGCCCATGGTGAGCTTCTGCGGGAACATGTGGGCGATGAGGGCGTGCAGCGTGTCCAGGCTGCTGACCTCGTGCGTGATGTGCACGCGCCGCGTCTCCTCCCCGAACTGCAGGAAGAGCACCCCTGCGAAGGGCACACGGTGCGGGCTGTCACGGCCACCGGCGCCCCGCCCGCCGGGAGAGCCAGGGGGCGTTGGGGGAGCTGCTCCGGTCCCGCAGCGGCAGGGTCTGAGGCCCGACGCCGCCCCCGAGTGAAGGTGAACCCAGGCGCTCCTCATGCTGCCGGCCGCCCCAGCACCCATTCGCCCCCAGGCAGTGGATCCTGGACTCGGCCGCGGGCTTGGATGGGGCAGAGCGCGTCAGGGGGCGGAAAGAGTGCAGTTTTAGCAAAGGGAGGACGGAGCGGAGGGAAGGAAGAAGGGAGTAGGGCTACAGAGGGCAGAGAGAAAGGGACAGGGAAGGGGTGGCCGGGGAGAGAGGGGAGAGGGACGGGAGGAGCATCCGAGGGGCGGGGAGATCGGAGCTGGGGCCGGGCCGGGCGCCACGCGGAG
>RJWT010045808.1:0-11562 GCA_004365215.1 Cuniculus paca
TATTCCAGCAAGGGTACTAGTTTTTTCCTAATTACTATTTCACAATTTCTCTCCTTTCAACAGTCTTTTCTTGTACAAGAAATACTGAGTATATGAAAGAAAAAAGGGAAGGGGAGGGAAGGGAAGGGAAGGGAAGGGAAGGGAAGGGAAGGGATGGGAAGGGAAGCAAAAGGGGAAGGGGAAGGGGAAGAGGAAGGAGAAAGGGAGAGGGAAAATTTTCTAAATTATGAACCAATATGTTTGAAGCCAGATCCTCAGGATCTTGTGAAAGTAACCTAATTTTTATGGATAAGGGTTTCTTCATTACTTATCTGGATGAATGGCTTTCTTGGTTCACTTACATAAGTATTAATCAAGCTAGTAAATCTCCTTGAGTTCTAGCGTGCATCTCTTGGAATTGGTCTTATGTGATGGACAATGCACGAAACATCTCAAGAAAAATAGAATCAGGAATATTGGGAATATCTGAGAATAAACATCTGTGTGAAGAAGCATTTATTTTAAATCTTTCTGATACTTATCACTCAGTGCTGATTATTTTAATAAGAAAGAGAATTCCAGTTCTTCTTTTCTGTTGTTTTGCTTGTCATCTTCCTATTGTCCTGAAGACCTTTAGGGTAGAGGCAGGAGAATGGGAAGGATGGATGGGTTTAAGGGAGTAAATTGATCATTTAATGCAGTAGTTATCAAATGGGGCAGTATTGCCTTTCCACTTGTCAGAAGTTATGTGACAATGTCTGGGGACATTTTGATTGTCATATGTGAGAGAGGGTTGTTGCTACTGACATCTGACAGGTAGGGTCAGGGTTGCTACTAAACATCCTATAATATTTTTCTTAGCCTAGATATCTTGTAGAAGAAGGAACTGATTTACCTGGGATCATTTCTCCTCAACACTTTCTTCTGGTTATTGTTCAAATGAATCACTAATATTTACTCTGCACAAGATATCTGGCAAGGAACTCCCCAATTACATGACCCAAAATGTCAGCAGTACCAAAATCGAGAGTTTCTGCTATGGATTTACTCAATCAAAATTGTAAGATACTCACTTTCTTTCTAATTTCCCTGTTCTACAAGGTTTTTATAGGTCCTGTACAGTGAGTGATGCCTTCTCTCGCTCTTCAGGGTGGGTACACAATGTCCTTTGACCCAAAAAGGAGACCTTCTCACTAAGGCCCATTCCTAAACTAAGCTCTCCTGTCTCCTTTTTCCAGTCAAAGCCTCACTCCCACCTTAACCTGGAGATGTGATTCTTCAGTGGTAAAATCAGTCTGTCAGGCCTCAGCAAAGACAGCAGAGGGTTGCTTAGGACTGCTCAAATTGTGCTGTCTCGATGCCTGCTCAATATGCTTCCACTGACTCTTACTGCTTCTGTTATCCTAGTGCCTTCTGATGCTTTAGTCTATGTCCCATTATATGGGAGGTCCATAAAGTATCTAAGTACAAGGATTCTTGTAGGTACTTGTTAAACAAGTTCCCACTGTATTCCCCAAAGAGTTTCATGCCTGAAAATACTTAATGTTTTATAGCTTTGAACATCCCTAGTGCTTATATTTTATGACCTTATTGTTGAAGTCACTTCATTTTCACTTACATGATCAATATAACTGATTTTTTAAAAAGTTGTCACTTACATTTTGTTTGGTTTATTTAATTTGCTGATTAGAGAGGAAGAGTGGTAAATTTTATGTTATTAAGTTTTCTTCACTTTGCTTTCATACTGTTGACAGTCTAGCATCTAAAGTTTTGGATGGGATCAGGTACAGAAGGTTACAGAAAATGATTTACTGTTGGGAAACTGAGGCAAAAATTTAAATCAGTTGTAAATTATGCATGTTCCTTTCTCAAAGAGTTGCCATGTGTGTTTCTTTAAAGTTTTCTATCAAATGGTAGAGAAAGAAATTTGCTTAATGTGATTCAAGAGATAATGTTATGGAGGGACAACAGTAACATAATTTCTTTTATTCTGCCTTTTCCAAAAGTAATTTATATGGACTAACCATTATTTTTTTTCTATAAATGGACAATAACTTCATTATCAGCTATTTAAAAATAGCTCTTGATGGATTTATTAAGATCACAAGTACAGAACAAAATGGATAAGTCATTGTGCATATGCCATGATAATTACAGGTGTATAAATGGTAAAGGAAGTTGAGACTACTGGGGGCAGTGATGTGGGGGTTGGGGAGCTACAAGAAGCCCGGTGAACAATCATAAAGAGCAGGAAAGGAAAATAAGCATATCAACTTTCTTGAAAGTCCCAAGTAAACAAAGTTGTCTTAGTTTTGGAATGACATGGGTACTTTATCTCTAGTCAAATGGCTATACTAGAAGAAGTGTTTAATAAATGTTAATCACTCTCACTTTTATTGATATTATTATTATCAGACAAGTTGTCCTCTTGAAAAAATGTCTTATTTCTCTGGGATCCTTCTAATTGGGCACTTTTCTTTGGTTGCTTTCAAACTGAGTTATTAATTTTCATAAAGTAGATAGCTTTCATGGAGCAGTAGACTCAACTGTTCTTGTTTATTCAACTGTGCTTACTGTGTATCCGTGAATGGGTGCTTAAGAAAAGAAAGGAAAATGTTGGTGTGACTGAGTAACATTTTCTCTGCAGGTTAGAAAAATTTGTTCTTGAGAATTTGTTGTTCTTCCTAGGACAGTGAGGTTCAATGTATGCATTCAAGGGCCCCGTTGCAGATACTAATGTGCCCAGAGTAGAGAATAGGACCTCAGAAGAATCAGACTCTGGTCAGTTCTCAAACAGGGAAGCTTTTATGAGCCTAGCTTCTTTTATGTGGATTTCTTTTCCACAGAATCCCAATCAACAATCAGATAATCCTACCATCTGGCCACTAGTTGCCATGACTATCGGAAAAGGTTTTTGCATTTTTGGGAACAACCACTCCACATTTATTTTGTTGAAATCAGCATTGCAAACTATAATTAAAAACTGTGGCATATGTCAGCTTTTTAAATAAAACATTAAGATAACTTTCATTTTTAAATTTTAAAGTATACAGCCTAAAGCTAAAAGATGCCTCATTTATCTTCTGCAGTACATTACATATTTTACACTATGTAGGTATTATTAATTTAAAATAAAAACATGATCACAAAAATAAAAATACCAGGCTCCAGGACTCAAAGATGAAAGGCTATTTCTAAAAGAAATATAATCTTGGAAGCACTTCTAGAAGAGTGTGTACCATACTCACCGGGAGGAGTTCACATTTAGGAAATGTTGGGCATAGTTAGAAAACTTGGAGAGAACAGAAGTAAGACATGTTTGCACAGCCAGTGAGAAGGGCAAGGCAAAGTACGCCTCTCCATCCTGAAACACATATGTGCACGCATACAATTAGCAGTCAGCTCAAAAAGGAACAGGCTCAAAGGCTCAGGGAAGCAAATTGCCTTTTGAAAGATGAAACGCTTGGAAAGGGATCTGTGCTGTGTGACTCTGCCAGTGAGTAGGGGGAGCACAGCAACTCTGATGGCTGTAGCACTTTTCAGGCTCATCAGAGCCTTTCTGTAGCACTGCAGTGCAGCTGTCATACTCAGGTCCAGCAGCCTTGGTTTGATCTTCAGAGAAGCCAGTGTATGCAGTCGCAGCAGCCTGGCTGTGTGCGAGCTCACCTGTGCCCTGAGATGTTAGGAGCAGCTTCGTTAGTGAGCCTCACCTATTTTGACTTGGTTAGTCAGTAAA
This sequence comes from Cuniculus paca, assembly GCA_004365215.1. Taxonomy (NCBI): domain Eukaryota; kingdom Metazoa; phylum Chordata; class Mammalia; order Rodentia; family Cuniculidae; genus Cuniculus; species Cuniculus paca. The sequence continues at coordinate 3,716 of RJWT010045808.1, forward strand.
CCCTTGTTCACCTTTGTCCCACATGAATGTATTATTTGAGTTTTATTTCAGGATTTTTATATGAAAAGCATAGAGCTGAAAACTCACATAGGGGAGTAAAAGGATGATACATTCCAAGAGTATAATAGCAGTGTCTTAGCAACAGACACCTGTGGAGACAGGCTTGCTGAAGACGATGTTCAGCACATGCCTTTCATGTGCTTTCCTGATTGTTGTCTTTGACAGATTAGCCAGAATAAACATCTGACCGTCTCTATACCTTTCCATGGCAGAGTTCATCTTCTGTTCTACTGCCGATCTAATCTGACAGGATTAGATTCCGTGTAACTCCTGATGATATTGGCTTGTCTTGCCACTCTCCTTTACTCCACAGCCCAAGGTACTTCCAGGGTGTCACATCTAAGGGGTGTCACATCTATGACAGATCATTCTCCCAAATCAGGAACCTTATCTCTCTTACGTGCTCCCCTGGCGTGAGGACAGCTCCACTGACTTCTTGGATAGTGTTTTTTTTTAACCTGTTGCCACTTACTGTAGTGACAAACTTTCTTTACACAACTTCTCATACTATTTGAGCATTCCTTTTCCTTAAAGGTCTTTTAGCAGTGAGAGCACATTATATTAGTTATGTACTGCTGTGTAACAACTCCAAACATAGAAGCTTGAAACAACAAATATGCGTTATCTGTGGCTCAAGATTCAAGGTATCATGTAGCTGAGTGCTCAGCTTCAAGGGCCTTCAAAAGGCTGTAGTCAGTGCATGGGCAAGGATTAGGAAGGATGTTTTTGTACATTTTCCTATGTGATTTTTGGCTGATGTGGTTCCTTTCTGATGGTTGACAGGAGAGATTGCCCTTAACTCTTTGCCAAGTAGGCCTTTCTAATATGGCAGCTTGATTCATTAAAGAACAAAAGCTACCAATAGGATGGAAATCACCAACTTTTGTTACTTAACCCAGCATCCTATTACCTTGGCCATAGTCTTGTTTATTAGAAGCAAATCACTAGGTCCAGACATGTTTAAGGAAAGAGGGTTACACAAGGACATGAATATCAGGATTTGAAGTTCATTATGGACCATTATAGAGGCTGACTACTAGAGACTTTGATTATTATATACAGATAACCAACCCATTTCAGTCAAGTACAGATAGATATCACCAAGTTAAAGATTTAGAGGAGAGTTAAGAGTAGCAGAAATGTTTTGTATAAGAAATGTGTGTGACTATGGAAGATTCATAAGATAGCACACATTTTTTCACTTTTCTTTACACTACAGCTTTGATATGGTGTAGGATAGGGTTATTATCCAGTGAAATAAATAGATGTAGTGAAAATCATTATAGTTGTAATGTGGTACAATCTGTAATAAAGAAGCATTCAAAGAGCTCTGGGGAATCTAGGGGAAATAGTGGGTAATCTGTTGAATCCTGGGTAGACATCAATGACAAAGTGACATTAAAATTAAGGTTTTAAGGATGATCAAACATTTCAGGAGAGGAAAAAGTAAGAGAAGTGAAAGAAAGTATTTTATAAAACAGGAATAGTAAGTGCGAAAGTATAGGCTGTTGTAAGAATAGTTTATGGTGGATGGAATTATAAGAGATAAAACCAGGTCATGTCAAAAATACTAAGACACTTTTTAGGTTTTTTAAACCATTCTAGCAAGTCAGTGCACATTCTAATGAAGATGTGCCTGTTGAAGTGTTAGTGCTTTATTTTGCTTTAGTTGTGTATTTTTTCTTTTTTGTTGACAAGTTGTTTATTAAATTGATGATACTTCTAACATTTAGTGCAGCCCTAGAACCAAGATGATAGGCACAGAATACTCTGTTATACTGGAACTTTTATGAAAGCTAATTTGCAGTACAGACTAATGAGAACAAGTTTTGAAATATTCTGGAACAAAGCCATAATCTTTAAATTACTACCTGAGGCATTTTTTTAAAAAAACAAATTTGCATATATATGGTAGAGTAAAACAAAACCAATAAAAATAAGGCAGGAAATGATTAAATGGCCCATATAGCTTCTTACTAGTTTGTCCACCAAATAGAATACCTCCCTGGCCGCTTCTCTTCTTGAATGTTGTGTAGCATTGTAATTTGTGGATAATAACTCACTTGGGCTTAGATTTTTTTCTTTTCATGACAGTCTCACCATGTAGTTCAGACTGGCCTTGAACTCACTGTGTAGCCCAAGCTGGCCTCAAACTCGCAGCTATCCTCCTGCTTCAGCCTCCTGAGTGCTGGGGTTTCAGGCATGTGCCACCATTCCCAGATCTCTTGGGTTTAGATTTGAATCCTTGTTCTACTACCTGTTAACTGTGATCTTGACCAAGTTATCTAACTCTTAAGCATCAGTTTCTTCATTTTTAAAATAGAATATTACATACATTTTATGCTGCTTTAAAATTAAATCAGATGAAGCATGCTAAGTAATTAGCATGATAGCTGAAACATTATAAACACTCAGTAAGTAAAAGCTGTTATTATTGTTTCTATTAGTGTTAGAAAGAAAAGTGTCCCCTTCCCAAAGGTGTCCATATCCTAAATCTCAGAAGCTGTGCACTTATGATCTCACATGGACAAAGAACTTTTCAGGTCTAATTAAGATTAAACACTTTGAAATGTGAAATTATCCTGGATAATCTAAGTGGGTCCCATGGAATCACTGAGTCCTTAGAAGAAAAAACCTCTCCTTACTGTTGTGCGAGGACCATGTGACTACGGAAGAATGGTCAGAGAGATACCTAATTAATGGCTTTGAAGGCTAGGCGTGGTCTGCTAGTAGAAATGCAGACAGCCTGTTGAAGCTGGAAAAGGCAAGGAAACAGACTTAGGACCTAGAACCTCCAGAAAGGAGGATACTGACAGCGAGGTAGTTTAGCTGTCAGTCTTCTGACCTCTGGAACTCTAACGTAAGTGTATGTGGTTTCAACCTACTGATTTTAGGATGATTTATTACAGCCATGGAAAACTAATACATTAACACTTTTGAATTATATACAATAATATTTAAAAATAATTGTCAGTTCACATTTATTTTTGGATTATTGAGAAGAGCTAGTAACTCTGGAACAATTCTGGTGTTTGTAGGGAGAATTAGAGGAGTAGTCCATGAAGGGGAAGAGGAGTCTATTTGTATTTATGTCCATTCCCCACTTTAATGATTAGTTGTTTTTTTTTCATGTTTGATTTTGCTGTAAAACTTAGAAGTGTTTATTATATTTGAAACATCTTTTTAGCCTGTTTCTAGTGAATATAAGCACATATAGTTACACAGAAATAGACTGCATTTACCCAAAAGATAAAATTAAATATTATGGTACTTTTGTTATCTACCTCATTTTTAATGAAATTCTGAATCTATTTGCATGAAGAAAGTTTGCAGATGATATTGAAATTGCATTTATGCATGTAGGTGGTTGTTGGGAATCAGTCCCATTACAGGCCTTCAGAATGGAGGGTTGTTGAGAATGAGTTTTCAACTCAGGAAGGCTCTGTGCTGGCCAGGCTGTATCTAAGCCACAAATTAGTGACCTGTGGGTCATGTTTGGCACTTGGTGAGGATTTATTTGGCTTTTGGGACATTTTAATGATTCAACACTTAAAGGGTCAAAAGATTTCATTAGGAAACTTTGGATTTCCAGCCAGATTTTCAGATATTTCTCTATTAGTTCTAGATCTGCATTGCCTCACCTCAGCAGAAATTGTAATAGCCCTCTTGGAAGAGGTTCTCTCCCTTTTCCACAGCCCTGCTTTCCAGTCCCTGAAACTCAGCAATTCCAGAAAGGAAGCTAATGGTCAAATAAATAATAGAATTGTATTGCCAGTCAGCTTCATCCATTCATTCAATCTGTCTGATACATATAATGGAACTTTTTAGTTTATAACCCTTAATTTAGAATATTAAGTGCTTATAGATATCATTATTTTAAGCTATAGAGATTTTATTTTATTTTATTATATATATATTTTTTTGCGGCACCAGGGATTGAACTCACAACCTCTCACTTGCCAGGCAGGTGCTTAGGCTGCTGAGCTAGATCCCCAGCCCTAGCTATAGAGATTTTAATACAGAAACAGTGTCAAAGCTTTGACTTTTGTATGAGTCGTGTACCTGCTTCCATATGTCACAGTTAAATAAATCCCAGAACCACCAAACACTCACTAAATTTTGAGTTCATTTGTGTTAGTGTTTCTTGAAAAATTATAACATTAAATAGTAAAGTTACAAAAAGATTATTATTAGTAGTATTATATGCCATTAATAGTGTTAGTATCCATTAGTTAGCTAATTATTAAAACTCCTAGAAACATTATCACAAAGTTCATAGCAGATCAAATTGTTTAACCAAGGAATACATAAAATTTGTTGATAAACTAGGAAAGACTCATGGGGTTAAAACCACTGGATGCTGGATGTTTGTTTTTTAACAGTGAGTCTGAGATGCCATAACAAAATACTAACAACCGAAATTTATGTCTTCACTTTTCTGGAGGCTGGAATTCCATGATTGCCGTTCTGACCTATTTGATTTCTGATGAGATTCTTTTCCTGACTTGTAGGCAGATGCCTCCCTGTGCTTTCATAAATCCCACAAAGGTGGAGAGGTAGGCAGGAGAGAAAGCTTTCTGCTCTCTGGTGTCTCTCACTAAGCATTACCAGGACTTTATGGCCAGAGGATTGACTCTGGGTGTCCCACTAGACTGGCCTCAGTCATCAGCTTGCTCTGGGAGTCTAGCTAACAAAAGAGAAACAGTGCTGAAGAAAAAAAAATCAATTTGCTGAAGGTTTGGGCATAAACGCTAAGACTCAAAGAAAAAAAATGTCTTCTTGAACTTAGACAAGAAGGAGAATTTCTTATTTTTGAGACAGGGTCTCGCTCTGGAGTTCAGGCTGGCACTGAACTCACAGATGTAGCCAGACTGGCCTAGAACTCATGTTGATTCTCCTGTGTCAACCCCCACAGTGCTGATATTACAGGCACGTCCTGCCATACTCAGCTCAGGAGCAGTAGATATTTTAAAGAGTAGAACAAAAGTCAGAAGATAAGCATATGTTTACTAGAACAGGCCCTAAACCCTATCAACCTCACAGTTGAGTTGCAATTCTTTTTCCAGTTTCATTTGTAAACCAGGCTTGTGAGGCAGTTTTCTCTTTCAGCATGAGGAGAAGCTGGCATGGAACTAGCAGTTTAAATAGTGCTACCTGGGTACTTGTAAATCCTTCAGGTAAAAGCATACCTGTTACATAAGGACGTGAGTCCTGTTGGATCAGGGCACACTCTTAAGACCTTGTTTTACCTTAATTTGTTCCTTACATGCTCCATCCACAAAAGTAGCCATATTAGGCATTCAAACATATAAATTATTGGGGAAAACAAATATTTAGTCATAACACCCAATCTGTTCTTTGGTAGATATAAGGTGGAAGTGATAGCCTTTAAAAGAAAAGAATAGTTAATAGCTTGTAAGGAGGTTACAGGATACTACAAGAAATTAAATGTGTTACTACAAAGGAGCACATCACTTAGACTGAGATTGCAGGATTTCACTGTGAGTTAATTGGCAAAAGAATAATGTTGCTGTTTACTAAGTCCATTGCAAATAGAGTTGAGCAATAGAGTTGGAGCTGTAGGCTTTAGTTTGGCCATATTAATGATGCTTTTTATTTTATTCACTTTCTCTTTGTATATTACAACTAGTGGTATTATACCTCCTTTGGCAATAATTCTTCCAAAATTTCTGTGTACAATTTGGTGAGTTCAGTGATAAACAACTGTCATCCAAGAGTAGAAATAGCCCTGTGCAGCTGCCTCCCAATGGCCTTTGCAATCACAGATATCTCTCAGTCTTTCTGAGTCTCAGTTTCCTGTTAACAGAAAGAACATGATTTATTTATATGTATGTATGAATGTATTTGAAGCTTTTCATGCAAATAATAGGAAAAATTGTGACTGTCTTAATTTTAAAGGTATGTTCTGGAAAGGTGCAGGTGACTCAGAGAATATGCATAAAGCTTGAGAAAGATGTGCAAAGACCAGAGAATCTCTGAAGCTTTTTGGGGCAATTGCAGTCTGTGACACTGTTACCATGGGGGGGGGCATTGCAGGATGCTGTTTGGTGACACACAATACTGAAAATGTATTCTATCTTTGCCTTTCAGTCATGCACTCATCCTGTAATTGTCTTAATGTATGTTGCAAGGCCATGTGTTTGCCAAGTGCCAGGAGGTTGGCTGGGAGAAATATTTTACCTCCTTTGGCTTCCATTCTGGGAGAGCCATCCTACCTCCAACCTAGTCTCACACAATGGATCATGTTTCCAAAATGCAGGTGGTTCTGATTCTGGTTAAGGAAGGAAGGAAAGAAGGAAGAGAGGGAAAGAAAAAGGTAGGAAATGTTGGCATGAATTCTATAGTAAAACTATATATAAAAGAATACTGAATGCCTTTCAAACTGTTACGTAAGTTATGGGGTATGGGAACTCATTACCAGGTGGTTGTGTGCAATGAACAAACAGTTGGACATAGCATACAACAGCAAGAACACAGCAGCAAAATTTATTGAGGCAGTAGTGCTCTCAGAGGAAGTGGGCTCCTACCCAAGAAAGGAAAATGGCATAGACTAGAGGGCATAGAGCGTAGAGGTTTAAATGTTGTACCTACTTTACAGGGCCCACCATGGTGATCTCCCACAGCGTGACTGACTGGGTGCTGAATCATGTCAGTTGTGTCTACTGCGCATGTCATTTCCCCTAATTTGTTATGCTATAACTATATGTATATGTTGCAGTCCATATGTGTGAATCTTCAATGAGCTTCTAGAGAAAAAAGGTTACTGCAGGTTATGCAGGGAGGTCATTTGCCCATGTGTCCTGATTTGTAATTTTCTGGAAATCTTTGTATTCCTTATCTCAGCCACCATGGGTGTCATAAGCCCTAAGACAAGAGTCCTGTGGTTACCCCTTGGTCATGACCTAGGTTCAAGTGAGCTGAGAGTAGCACCCCATAGCCCCTAGTTGTGCTACTATTACCAGGTTTTAGGGTGCTGGAGTCTCGTTTTGTTGGTGGTTTCTAGGTTCTTTTTATCCTGAGCAAAGAATTGGTCAAGATAAGCACAAACAATAAAGTTTTATTAAAGGTAGGAAAAGAAACAGGCTCTGTAGAGCTAGTTTTTGCCAGGTAAAAGTAGGAAAAGGAGTGCACCCTACAGCATGAGTGTGTCCACCATGGAAGTGAGGACACGATGGCAAAAACTCAATATGAACCATCCTTTTTGTATCATCCACTCCTCAGGCTGACATCATGTCTAAGCCATTCTATTGAAAATATGTTTGAGTTCTCAGGAGAAGTCCATGTACAGGGCTTTGGGAACTGTTCTGCCCATATGTCCTGGGATTTTGTTATTAACAGGTTATTATTATTTTGTTATTAACACCTACTTCCTTAACCTGCTTTGCCACACCCTAATCTCCTGTGTCATTTCCTTCTAAGAAACTTATACCCATAATTTTTTTTGTGGGGTGCAAGGGAGTGGAGGTCTCTGTTTTCTATGGTTTCTTCCAGCTGGAAGGGAGTGTAGACCCTACCAGCTGGAGATTATGTGCTTTCCAATTACCTAGGGATGTTGTAGCTCACTGGCTGGACTGAAAAAAAAAACATCAGAAGACAATTAGAAAAGAGTCAGTGATTATTGAGCTATCTGCTTTATGGGAGGGAAAAAGTGACTTTACTATTATGTTAGGGATGTAGAAGAGTCCAAATGTGAGGGGCAGATCAGATTTCCATACTTCTAGTGGAAGACAAAGTATGGCAAAGAGGGAGATGAGATACATTATTGA
>RJWT010045809.1:0-11563 GCA_004365215.1 Cuniculus paca
CAAAATGGAGCTGTATCGTCATATATCTACAAAGTATTAGATTATTGCATGGCTTCCTGACCTGGATGTTTTGGATATTCCCAAAGTATCATTCTCGTGCTGTTTTATATTTCTCCTGTTTTTAAAAAAAACAGTAAAGATAGTAAACCTAGCACTATAAAGAATCTAGGGATTCTCTGTATCAATGTTTTTGTTTATACAAACCAAGTTACTAAGGTTATAGAAATTAAAGGTTCATAGTTTCATTTAAAAAATAAGTCCTTTAAGGGAAGAAAGAGAGTAAAGAAATCTCAGGTAGAGTAGGGAAACATTGGTAACAGTGGTGTGTGTGCTGAGGTTATATGGTGTGATTGTATAATGCGTCTGCAGGAAAACAATGTTTGAATGTCAGACTCAAAATTTGAAAATGCAACTTTATTTTATACTAGTTTTGCTATTCACATTCACCTACCCATCATTCCACTTACCAAGACACTCCTCCAGTTATTCATTTTATCATTTCATCTTTCCACTAATCCATCCATCCATCCATTCATCCATCCATCCATACATACATACATCCTTCCAGTATCTGTCTATCCAATACAGCCATTCTTTCATTATCTATCCATCCATAGTCAGCAATCCTTCTATTATATATGCACCCATGCATTTATTCATCCAGTCCTCAGTTATCTGTGTCTATCCATCCATACACAAATTCTTCCAGTATCTAGCCATCCAACTAGACATCCTTCCATTATTTATCCATCCATGTATTCCTCCATCCATCCTTCTATCCAAGAAGCATTCATTGAGCTCCTGCCATGTGCATGATGTTGCAAGGGAAGTGAGCTCAAGCGAAATGCTGTTAAGGACAGTCTGTCTTCAAGCCCCCTGAAGGAAGGTACTGTCTTCAGATCACCTAATGGACCACAAATACGGATTTTCATGATCCATGTGCATACAATGAGATATTTATGACCAAAGATGAAGAAATTTAAAAGCTTTCTGAAGACAGGTGACAGAATAAACACACTTAGGGAGACTTCATAGGCCGCCCTGTCCCTTTACTCTGTCAAGTCCTACCACCTAATCAAAATGGTATCTTTAATGTCCCCACAAATGGTGTTGATTCATGGCTCTTTTCCTTTGTGGTCATCAAGCAGGCCAGTTTTCCCAGGGCTGAGATTCCTCAACAAATTGGGTCAAGTTGATCACCCCACTTCCTTTGTTCTCATGGCTGCTTCAATCTGGATTGAAATTTTCTTGCTTCTGTGTATACAACCCTTCTTAGTTCAAGTCCCAGCACTTCTACACGGATTTACCTCATCATTTTTCCTTCTTTAAAATTTCATCGCAGTTAGTCACTGCCAGATCACTTGCTTCACATCAGCCATGTAGCATTGGTCAGTCTTCTGCAGTAGCTTACAAGTATCACTTTGGGATCTCTAACAATGCTAGAAACTTCCCAAGGCCAGAGACTGGGCCTAACTCCGGTCTTGTACCCTTTTTATTGCACTCTGGCAGACAAAAAGTTCTCCATTCCTTCTAAATGAATTCCTTCCTACTGAATTTTAAACCTAGTGTATCTTACTCTTGCCTCGGGAAAGATTGACAGAGTCAGTTTCCTACATTTACTGGTCCCTTCTAAAACATGAAGCCGGCCAGGTGGGGTGGCTCACACCTATAATCCCAGCACTCTGGGAGGCTTAGGCAGGAAGATCACAACTTATGCCAACTTGGGCAACCTAGTAACTTAGCAAGATCCTGTCTCAGAATAAAAAGATGTTTTAATAGAGTTGGGAACGTAGTTCAGTGTGAAAGCTCTGGTTGCAACCCCTAGTATCACAAAAACAAACAAAAACCAAAACACGTGAATCCAATGTCTAGAATTCCTCCAGCCCTTTCTTTCTTCCAAGTGAGTATCTTCCCTTTGCTCTGTCCTCCAAGGCACTCTTTACTTTCCTTATTGTCTTTCTTGTCTACTATTCTTCAAACACAGTCCAGACTGGACAAGGTGTTTGAAAGGACACTGGCCATACATACCATCCATGTCTAGTTTGAAGCGTGTTGTGACTGCAGTGAGCCTGGGAGGCCCACTGAACAGGTGCTGACGAGGTGGATCACACAGACCTGTGCAGGAGGGAAGAGGCCTGGGGAGGTCACGGAGACAGATTCTGCCTTTCACAAGGACTGTTGTATAGGGAGACAATTTCTCTTCGGAAATTCTCCTGTCACTGCCCAGGCCTGTGATCATCAGCTTTATCCTGATACTCACCTTGGCTGCTGGGAGAGCACTGCAGCTTCTTTGTATGCTGATGTAAAAGAAAATGCCCACAGAGGCCTGAGGGATGCACAAAGCACTCGGCAGTTTGTGGTGCTAAGGAAAACAATATTGGAGAGTCAGAGGATGGAACATAGGAAATCAATGGCATGTGAAGACTGGGAAGAGCAATTAGGACTGGGAGCCTGGCCCTTGCCTGTGGCTGGTTGGTTAGTGTGAGTTGTGGCCTGGGTTTGTGTTCTGTCTTCTCCTGGAAGACAGCATGCTCTGAAACCCCTCCCATTTCCAAACTACAAGGAGAAACTATGGGGTCAGTTACAGTTACGGGATTGTGGTTGATTTATTGCAAAAGTGTCTATTTTTTCCCTCCATGTATGCATGTCACTTGCACTGTACCCTTGCAGCTCTTCGCAGCATGAAGATGAGTCTATTTTTCTTCCCTTTAAATCTGGACTGATTTTCAGAAATGTGTGTGTTCCAAGTCTAGAATCTAAGAGATTTTAGGTTCTGCTCTCTTACGGAAAGTGTGAAAAGCCCAAGTTATCCTGCTAGATGATACATGGCTCAGTCACTGTGCTATCATAGCCAACAGCCAATCACCAGGAGCAAGTTTAGGCATCCTGAACCAGCCAGCTTGCAGCCTACACTCCAACTAAGCACGATCACATGAAGGAGTCCAGTCAAGATCAGCCAAACCTGGCCTACATGAGCATAATTTCCAGTAGACTTACAGTATTGTAATAGTAACTGCTGATTGTTTGCCACTGGGTTAGGGTACTGTTTGCTATGCAGCAGTAGTCACATGCAGAAATCAAAAGTGTAGGGGGAAGAAGTATTGTACCTGCATCAGATCTTGAGTGTCTCCCAAAGGACCCTTTGTTGAAGGCCTGGTCCCCAGTCTGTGGTGCTATTGGGAAGTGGTAGAAATTTTAGAAGAGACTAGTACAGGAAGTTAGATTACCGCAGGTGTGTCCTCAAAGGGGCTATTGGGACTGTGGTTCCTTCCTCTCTTTCTCTCTTTGCTTCCCAGTCACCAAAAGGCAAGCAGCTTCCTCTGTCATTTACTCCCACCCTGCTGCACTGTGCCACCAAAAGCCCAAAGCAACAAGACCAACTTACATATGGTCTGAAGGTGTCAAAACTGTGAGCCCAAGTAAATTTTCCTCCTTTTAACTGATTATCTCAGATATGTTGTTACACTGATAGAAGGTTGACTAACCTCTAGAACTCTAAGGTATTAGGATGAATTTGGTTCTTTATTTGTTGCAGACAAGGTTTTCCATAACCTAGACTCTTTTCATCTCTTTTTGCCATGAATACCCACCTACCTTCCTCTAGATATGCGCATGCATGCGCACACACACACACACACACACACACACACACACAAATTCTAGCCTTTCTGAATTCTCTTTTCCCTTCCTGGTACATTGTCTTATTTCTCTCCTTTTTCCTGGCTAATTCCTATTCATTCTTCAGCCTTTTGGCTTAGCTGTATCTTCCATCTACCTTTGCCTTATCTCTGCTTTTTAGTTCTCTTTAGTTATGCATCTCTATTGCTTGCATTATATTATAATATGTAATGTTCCTCCAAAGATTGTGTCCTCTTGTTCAAAATATACTAATACCTGGATCCAAAAAACTAAATCCTGAACATCCATCTATTGTAAAGCACTCAGATAATTCTAATGAGCAATCAAGGCTGACCCACAGCAGGTCTAGTCTTTTTGGTTAAAGAAATGTATGTGTATGTGTGTGTGTGTGTGTGTATGTGTACCCCCACACACATCTGTAGCTACTTTCCTTTTCTCTTTGAGTCTGTGTTCCTGTTATTATGAACCACTGCCTGGAATTCCAGAATGTCTCTCTCTTGATGCCATGTTTTTACTGATACTCTGGTTCAACAGGGAGGTGGTGTGAAAAACGTATTTCCCTTTGTTATACTGTCCAACGGTACTTCAAAACACTAGCAAAGGCTGTTGTGTATAATATATTTTACTGAGGGAATATAGTATATGGTGGTAGAGCTTGTATTTAGATGTCCCCCCAAAGCCTTATAAGCTCATAAATGGGACTTTTTGGAGCTAGGCAGTGTGATACTGGGATTAAGGGTGTAGTAGTTCACTGGTTGGAGCTAGAATAGTTCTGAGTATGACTGAAGGAATTTACTGAAGATGGAAGACCCACCTTGGGTATGGGCGGCACCAGCCTAAAGGCTTACAGCTTGGATGCCATAAAGGGAAAGACAGCCTCACTGCTGCTGTTTGCTGCTTTCTACCTGCCCTGCCAAGGATGTTTCTCTTCTTCCATGCTCCACTGCAATACCACCCTGCCTTGGAGCCAGCTAACTATGAACTAAAACCTCTACAACTGTGAGTTAAAATAAAGGTTTCCTCATTTAATATGTAAATGTTGGGTGTTTTGTCCCAGGAATGAAAAAGTAACTAAGACAGTACACAAGGCAGAGGGGTACCAAAGAAGTTAAAGTGTTTATTCTTTTAAATTAAAGGTATTTTGAATCATCACACTACCATCAGCTTCTATGACTTTTGCATCTTCTAAGTAAGGATTCTTTCTTTTTTGCTCAACACTTGGCTCTCCCAATTCATTTCTACTCCTGCCTCCTGACTCATTCCACTAGGAATACCTAAGTGGACTGCAGCTTCCTGTTTGTAATGCAAAGAAATTCCTTGATTGCCTCTCTTCCTGGCAAACTCAGTCCTTAGACCTGTCTTTTCATAATGTATAGCTCAACCAGATGTATTGCTAAGTAGAAGACAGCTCTCTCATTTCAGTTCTGCCTCAAACTTTAATAGAAGCTGTTTTTCCCTACCACCTACAATTTTTGCTTGTTTACTGATTTATCTCTTCCCCAAGTGGATAGTGAACTACCTGTGGGCTGGTTTCACTGTGGTGTAATTTGCCGTGTTCTCAGGGCTGAGCACAAACAGGAGATGCTCAATAAAGATCTATTGGGTATCTGGTAAGCTGTGCAGACCATGTGGGGCCTAGGAAGAGAAAAGTCAGTGCCTCCTGTGAGCTTACCAGTGTGCAGGCTGAAAATCCCCAAACCCTTTCACCCAGTAAGCCACCAGCTGGTTTGGAGGTCAGCCTGAGCTGATAGCAACTGAGGCACAAAAAGCAACTGAAGGATTGTATTGTTAGGTTGAATTTACAGGCATGGAGCTGACAGTCTGAGCATGTATAGGGAGAATAACAGTATGCAATATAGCAAATATGGGGGATTTTTTTCTGCCTTGTTTTTGAAGTCTAATAATTTTCTCACTGTTTTGTTTTATTATTAATTTTTTTCTTTACTCAATATTCTGTTTTGATTGTTTTTATTCTGTTTTGTTTTGGTCTGATTTTGCTGTAACTGATGGAATGGAAAACTACTGTGAAGATAACAAGATATGCTATAGTAGCCATTGTTGTTTTCCTATTACCCTGCTTTGATGTTCTGTACCAGTTTCACTGCTGTGTTTTGACTGGATTTATTTTGTTTTCTTGGGTTTTACTATCTTTAAAATAGAAAAAAAAACTTAACAAAAAAAGATCTATTGGGTAAATGATGGACAAACAAAAGAATGCAGGGATCCTGACTGTGCCTGAATCTGCCAGGCAGGACAAAACTTTATGAAGGACTCCTTGGAGAATGCCCAGGGTCAAAAAAATGGGCAAATCCAGTTGAGCTGTCAAATCCACAGTGAAAAAGTGAAACAAGAGAGGCAGTGTGTGCTAATCTGAGTGGCCTAGAGTGAAGCAGTGTTGGAAGTGGAGGTGAGAGTGAGGTATGCCAAGGCCCAGGAATGGGGCTGTGGGGTCCTAGGGGCCACCTGCCATGTAGTGTGCGGCTGTGTCAGGGGTTTAGTAAAGCAAAATTGAGGAGAAGAAAAGTGAGTCTTGTGTCCTCCAAAGCATTTCAACCAATTCAGAATTATCTTCACCCATAGTGTGGTGTGAGTCCAGATGTGTGCATGTTTGTATACACACACAGAGACACCAAACTATACATATTTGTGTATGGACAGTTTGGAGCAGACTTTTACAATTGGGTATGAAAAGGGCAATGATCTACTTTTAAGGAAGTCATACGATATCATGCTTTGGAGGACTGGGTTTTGGAATTAGACCATCTGTATCATTTTCTCCACATCTCAGTTCTTTTACAACCTAAGGATGAAGAAACCATAAGATCTGGGGTTTCCTCAACTGTATCAGTAGAATAAAAATACCTGATGCATAGGTTTCCTAGGAGCATTTAATAAAATAAGATATGCTATTGTGTGTACTCAGCAAAGTCCCTGCCACTAATAAAATAAAGCAATTATTAGTGGTAATATTCAACAAATATTCCCTGACTGCTTTGCAAAGCTAGAGGACATGAAGTATTGGGGTTGGTACCTAAAGATGCCCTTCTTGTGTTTTCCTTAAATATATGGTCTAAAGACAGAAGATGGTGGCATTTGGGGTTTATTCTGAGTGCTCTACCCAAGAATGTAAAAAGATGCTCTCTGGGTTGCATGGGTGATTCCAGGCTGGAAGAAGAAAATGATGTCACCTTCCAGGAGACAGAATCTTCTAAAGAACAGCCCATTCAGCCACATCCCATGTTCTCCTAGGAGATTTCCCCACCATCCAAAAACCAATGAGGTTTGACCTTGCAAGATGGGATGAGCTTCCAGCCCAGAGCAGTGTGACTGCATCTAAGGATGGGCCCATTCATAACCCAGGCACCGACAGACCCGTTAGCGACATTGCTGCGGGCAGGCTATTACTTACAATGTAGTTAGTGTCGCTTAACCAGAATGGATGGTACACAGTATTTGAGAGAAGAGCCTTAAATCTGATGGAGAGAAAGGAAAATAAGTTACAACTGTGTTGGGCTGGTCTAGGGGAAACCAGGTAGGGGCAGGGGCTATGGCTAGAGACAGGTCCTCCTCAATGCAATTGTTTTCCTCTTGTGGTAAAATGCTCAAGATTAAAGCTCCCAAGGAAGAATCCAATGTGAGATTAAATCATTGTTCAGGAAAAAGTAGCCAAGGCTGCAGTGCAAACAAGAATTCTATGGGATAAAAAGCAGCAGGGGTCAGAGACTGAGGAACGTGACTGCAGGGAAGGGGTACTGGAAACTATAGCTGGAGATTTTTCTAAGGCCTGATGTCCATGCAGTTAGTCCATTTCTGCCACCTTAAGAGTTTGCTCTGCAGTCTTCAAAATGCAGACATTCCTTCTCTAAAAACCTTCCAAAGCATCCCTGGTTGTGTCTGCTGAGAATTTTCAAACTGACACGTTCTAAGCTCTGTCGTGATTTCTTTGCTCATGGAGTTTGTTTGTCTATTGGAACTACCCAGAAAGATATGGGTAGATATATTTCCCATTCTCTCTGACCATGTTCCATTTCTCGATTCCTTGGGAATCATCACCAACATCAAAGGCACAAGAAAATACACTTGAACCATTACTCTTAAGAACATTTTGTAGCCAGAACCCTAGTAAGATACCTCAGTGGATTCTTGACCATCAGTTCCATCTCTAGTCTCGTCTTCCCAGCAGAAGATTTCATGAACTCTGGGCTATGGTGCTGTTTTATGCACCTGGTAGGACTACAGTTATAGAGCTGAAGGATACACAGGCTTGGGGGAGACATATGGGCTCAAAACCAAGACAAGGAATCTTTGAGTCATATAAACTTATCCCACAAGTCTCTCATTTTTGCTATAAAGTGGATTAGTCATAGTGCCTACTTCACTGAGTGGTTGTCAATATTGAGAAAATGTATGTAAATTACTCAGCACCATGCATATTCAATGAAAACTATGCCCTGATCTTCTCTGTTCTGTTACCAGGATTGAGAATCATCTGAGAACTCTGTTTCAGGAGTCAAGTGATTGAATTTCTCATCCCAACTTTACTACTAAATGGCAGACTGATCTTAGGTGCATCAATTTATCTTAGTCTCTCAATTTTTTAAACTATAAAAGTGAGATGATAATTTCACAGAATTCTTGTAAGGATTAAAAGAGAAAATAGATTGCCAAGTTCTTGAAAGGTATGGAGATATAAGACATTAAAAAGGGGGAGAGATCTGCTGGGAGGTTATCTAGCCCAGTCTTCTACCACATGCTCATTGAGCCTCTGCATAGGACTTGAGCAAATGGAAAATCACTTTCTCATAGCAATATTTCATTGTTGGCAGACATAAAAAGCCTTTAAAATTGTGTTTAAGATTAATTTAATGAATGTTGTGGAGTTCCAATTATTTTGCCTGTCGCTTTGTGTTTTCCTGGAATATAGAAGTAAACTAAACAAAAGTGATCCCATCCCCATGAGATACATAAAGTGCAGGTTTAGATTTACAAAGATCTTCCATTCACAGGAGTGAATTGGACATCTCATAACTGTCAGTTATTAAGTAGTTCATGCTTGTAGATCAATATCCACAACCATCTGCATGAACACATGCATGGAAGGAGAGAGAGAGAGCAAGAGAGAGAGAGAGAGAGAGAGAGAGAGACCAAGAGACCAGGAGACAAAAAGAGAGAGAAGGCATCTCAATTCTAGTTTTCTTAACTCTTCTGAGATACATGAGTTGTGGTAATCAAAGTGTCCTCCTTCACTTTCATCCCCTGGAGATTAGAGAGGCAGGAAAGGTGCATAGAGTTCCAGAGTTATTCTTCCAAAGAGAGAATGTAGTAGGACAACACTAGTTGGTGCAATAAATAAGCACCACCCTCAATCTTGTTTAACACAAGATACTTGTTTTAGTGAATTATTCATCTAATTTTGTGATAATTAGGGTCCAGGGCCTGAGTATTGTCTCTCTGTTCTCACTTTGAACTGCAGAATCCTCTGCATTTAGGTAGCAGATGAAAGAAACTGGTAGAGGTGCACACTTCTTAAACTCCATAACTTGAAAGTTGTGTATACTACTGGTCACATTTTATTGACAAGAAATCTATTCATATGACCCTTTTCAGTTTCAAGAAAGGCTGCGAATAATAATTCACAATCGGGAAGCTATTTGCATCATCAAATCTGTAGTACAAAAGCTACCTATCTTTGTCATTAAAAGGGCCAATTTCAGGATAGTAAGAATAATATAAATTGAAGATGACAGAGGTGGCCTTTGGAGAAAATTGACACTGTGATAACTTCTGCTTCATTTTAGGGACCTCTTCCCAGCCTTCTTTACCAAATTTTCAGCATAGAGTTTCTCTTTCTCCCTACGTTGTGGGAGCAGCAGATACTGAGCAGAGGAGAATGTATGAGGCAGCAGAATCTAAAAGTCGACAATAAAGGAGGAACTACCACTTCTTTATATTGGCACATGAGGAACAGAAATGCCAGTTCAGAAAGGAATTAAAGGGCAAGGACTTTAAGAGAGAACATGAATGAAAAGGTGAATGTAGGAAAGTTAGAGCACCCTTGTGGGATAGGGGATATGTGGGCTTCCACACTTTGTGTAGTGTTAAGAACCAAGTAAGCTTAGAAGAATCTCTACTCTATTTTCCATTTCTTCTCTGTGCATTCCCTTTCTTTTCTTTGGCCTTGGACAGAGCATTTGAACTCTTTACAAATTAAGTAAATGTTTATGGGATCCAGTGTATTTTGCATAGGCTAGATGGTATTAAAAATTGGTCTGGGTAGCCTCATTCTTTGGTCATGGGATAAGCATTAGCTAACACCCTCAATCTTGAAATAATCAAGAATGAAGAACAACTACAAGCAGATGATGTTCTACCTTGAGAGATACAGAATTCCTTCTCTCCATGCTCATCTCTCCAGAGCAGTAAGTACAGACATGTTCTGAAAGCCATGAGAGTTTAGAATCCACTGTATTCTGACCAGTTTTCTCCTGTTGGTGCTCACTATTATTTCAGATGTGGCACTAGAAATGAACACAATTATCCCAATGCATGTGGACAGATCAGTGCACAACAGGTTAGGATTATTAATTCTCTTATTCAAGATGCTACATTTCCATTAATGTTATATTAGTTTTATTGAAAGTCATGTACCATGCTATTATATAATGAGCTTACAGTCAACTAATCCCCTATGGTTTTGTTTTACATGAATTTCTGGAGAAAGAAGAGTTCTTCTAGTCTGTGTTTACACAATTAATTTTGGATGTAAAAGTGGGACTTTAAGTATATCTCTGATAAGTTTCACCTTGTATATTCTATCCTATCTTTCTACTCTGTCTTTTGAATCTAGATTTTATCACCCAGAGTTATTAGCTGCCCTCCCTCCGTTACATGCCATCTGCAACATTTGATAAGCAAGCTTTCTACATGATTTAGGCTGACATTTGTGATTGTCAAGTTTCAGCAGACTACTGTTTTGCATAGACCATCATTAAAATTAACTTATGTCCTTTTGCATATATTATTCAATGAAAGGAAAATGAGTAGGCCAGTCTATGTATAGATGAGCTACCAAAAGGGTGACATGTAAAAAATTTGAATTGCCTGTATTTTACTTTTGTATCTCTCCTGAAAGATGCAAGGGAAGAGCAGAAAGTTTTTTGGTTCTGGTTAAATAATTTGTTCTTGTTTGAAGGCTGATCAATGTCTAATAGGCATCATAGACTTCAGCTAAACCAAAGCAAAACTCAGTATTTTCCCAGCCAAATTATCTCCTCCTTAGTGTACTTCATCTCAAAAAATGACAATTTCCTTCTTCCAGTTGTTTAGTCCATAAAGCATTGGTGTAATCTTTGAGACTTACTTTTCTCACCCAAATTCCAGTTATCAACAAATTGTTTTGGCTCAACCTTCAGAAAAGATCCAGGACCTAATCCTATTTTCCACCACTCCAGCTGCTACCACCTTGGTCCAAACTGCCATCATCTCTTACCTGGAATATTGCCATAGCCTTTTCACCTGTCTCCTGATTTCCATCATTGTCCAACTATAGTCTATTCTCCTGTCACCAGATGGAAGGATCCTTTAGGGAAACTAAGTCGTTCATCCACCCAAACTTTCCAATGGCTCCCAGCTCATTCAGAATACAGTTCAGATGACCTACAACAGTCTACAATTTCTGAAAGGATCAGGCCCCTCTGATCCCTGTGACTTCTCTCAATTCTTTGCTCACTGACTTCAGCCCCAGCTTTCATTATCTCTGGAACACCCCAGGCAGAAACTTTTCTGTTTGATGTTTACCCTATAGAAGGTTCCTTTCTTGCTTTTCTTCATAGCTCACTCCCTCACTTTCTGCAGATTTGATGATACCTTATCATTGGACCTCCCCTGACTATCCTCTATAGAACAGTAAAATTCTCCTGCTTTC